>LOEQ01012994.1:0-23395 GCA_001685075.1 Bramus lutescens
TCCATTGCTGGTGGGAATACAAACTTGTGCAACCACTTTGGAAATCAGTGTGGCCGTTTCTCGGGAAATTGGGACTCAGCCTACCTCAGGATCCAGCAATTCCACTCTTGGGAATATATCCAAAAGATGCTCAATCATACTATAAGAGCATTTGTTCAACTATGTTCATAGCAGCATTATTTGTAACAGCCAGAACCTGGAAACAACCTAGATGCACCTCAACTGAAGAATGGATTAAGAAAGTGGGTCATATCTACACATTAGAGTACTTACTACTCAGCAGTAAAAAAATAATGACATCTTGATTTTTCCATGCAAATGGACAGAATTAGAAACCATTATCCTGAGTGAGGTAACCCAGACCCCCCCAAAAAAACAACCCTAATATGGTATGTGCTCACTCATAAGTGGATACTAATCATAAACAAAGGGCAATAAGCCTATAGTTCAGGATCCTAGAGAAACTAAGTAATAAGGTGAAGCCAAAGAAAACCATATATAGACCTACCTGGAAATTAGAATCAGACAAAAATTTGGGAGCAGGGGGGTCGGGGGAGAAGGAAGGGGAGAAGAGGGGTTGAGGAGAGCTTGAGGGAATGGGAGTGTTGAGATGGAGTAAGGACAGAGATGAGAGCAAGGAAAGAGATACTGATTGAGGGAGCCATTATGGGGTTAGCAAGAAACCTGGCTCTAGAAAAAGGCCATGTCTGGGAAGAAAACTGATTCAATCTCTTCCAAAAGTCAGACAATGTCAATAGCTCCTCATCCAGGAGCAATACTTCCTGTCTTTCTCCCCTTATCAATGCTGGGATTTTGTCTGGATAATAATTGCACAGATTTTGTGCATAATTTCCTCACTGTGTGAGTTCATATGTGCAGCTTTCCTGTTGTGTACTGAAAACAATGTTTCTTTAGTTTTTCATCGAAAATAAGTGTTTTTACATATTATATAATGATTATGATTCCCCTCTCCAAACTCCCCCGAGACCCACCCAACCCACCCACCCACATCCATATATTCTTTCTTGATTTCATTTGTTAGAAAACAAATAGGCATCTATAAAAGAAAAATGATAGTAAAATAAAGTAAATTAAAAGCAAATAAACCAGAATTTGACAAAACATACTGAAAAACAAAAACCAAAAAAGCACAAGTAACACATACAGGCATACAGAAACACACATGCACTAAAAATCTCCTAAAAACACAAGTTAGGGAACCATGATACATAAACAAAAAACACGTGGGGTAAGAAAGAAAGAAAATATTGCCCAGACAAAACATTATAAGATGAAATATCCTTGACAATATTCCTTGATGCCAGTTTTCTATTGACCATCGACTGGTGGGCATAGGGACGGCCTTCAGAGTGATTTGTGCACTCAGTGAGAGACTGTTAGAGAAAACTAATTTTTATTTGCGCGCGGTTAGCAGTTGTAGAGAGCTTCTATGATAAGGTCAGGGCCTTGCGTCCACTTCTGCTCTCAGTGTTAGGACCCCACAAGGCTCAGACCCTCGCAGGCTCTGTGAGTGCTACCAGAGTCTCTGAGGGGTTGTATATGGGTCAGTAGTTCTGTTGCATTTAGAAGGTTTGTTTTCTTGGTGTTCACCATTCCATCTGGTCTTTCAATCTTTCCTTTCGTTCTACTAAGTTCCCTGCGCCACTTGATGGAAGGAAATTGATCCCATTTGGGACTGAGTGTTCCAGAGTCTCTCGCTTCCTGCACACTGTCTCTTGGTTTATTCTTTCAGGAGGAGGAATCTCCGATGATTGCTGAAGGAGGCTCTGATTTGGAGATTTGTATTGTAGCAGACAGTTGTTAAAAGTCATTTTGCTGCTGTTTCTTTGGCAGAATTTTGTTTTCCCCCAGGTTACTGGCCTATGTGGTCTCAGGGTTTTGGCCACCTGAGCAATGACTCAAATGGATTCTACCTGATGGAATAGACCTTAAATCAAACCAGATATTGGTTCGTTACTCCCACACATTTAGTGTTACTATTGCACTGTTACAACATGCATGCAAGTCACCATTGCAAACTGAAGGGTTTGTGACTGGGTTGGTGTTCACCTTCCTCCTTTGGTAGCATGCAGAGTATCTTCCAAGACCATGAATAAATACTAGGAGGTAGGCTTGAAGGGTTTAGGTAGGCACCTTCACAATCTCTTTACACTCAAAAAATTACATAGGTGTTATCTTCAGCAAAGGACCTTACCCTTTACCGTCAGTTTGTGGAGAGCAGCCAAAAGCCTTGGCCACAGCCTAGGTTGCTTGGGAGTTTACAAGGTACCCTTAGACTAACAACTTAATTAACTGTAACTCATACCTCGATATGAAAGTTTCATTTGGTGATGACGGATGTCCAGTTGGGTCTGTGCCTTTCCCATTATTCAGTGATTCCATTTGGATCACCATCTGTCTATGTATTTTAGGAGTCTTTCACTGTGTTAGGTTTCCAAATGACCCTTCAAATGACCCTTAGTTTTTTATTGTTTTTATTGAGCTATATATTTTTCTCCAATCCCCTCTCCTTCTACTCTCCTCTATAGTCCCCATGTTCCCAATTTACAAAGGAGATCTTGTCTTTTCTAATGCCCATGTGGATTAGCTCCATGTATGTCTCTCTTAGGGTCCTCTTTGCTGTCTAGGTTCTCTGAGATTGTAAATTATAGGCTGGTTTTTCCCTGCTTTTGGCTAAGATCAGGTGTAGTATCTGTTCTTATCAGTTAAATGACCCTTAGTCTTATTTGTCCCCTTTTGTCCTTCTTGTTAACTCCTTTTACCTTGGATTTTTTCTACTTGATTAGCTCTGTGGCTTGCACGGGTGATACTGAGTGAATCATGGCTGGCATCCCACCACTGTAAGGATTTTCTTTCATTGACACTATCCTGATTTGTCTTCTTCCTTTTTTCCATCCTTGATTAGGGTTGAATAATGCTTTACTCTATATGTATAATATGCTTTTAAGATACTTAATAATGTAGTTTAGAACATTTAATAATGTCACCTTAGCAGAATGATGTTTGTAGTTTCTTTCCTATGTCTTGTGTCCGACCTACTTTGGGCTTCTTGGTCCTGTTAATAATGGCGGTCATGGGATCAGGATTTGTATCTAGTAAAAATGTAATTAGTTTTTCCCATTATAGTTGTGACACAGTTTTGCATTCATGGGTTGTGTTTTGCCAGGATGATCTTATTGTAGCTTCAAGGTCACAGATGGATAGGACTAACAATTAACTTCTTCCCTTAATAATTTGTATAACACCTTAAAGTATTATGCTAGCCAGCCAGTAGGAATGAAAAAAGCTTTCATATCAATACTAGCTTAATTTTTTTATTCTATTACTCAAGTATGTGCTTGTTCAGCAATAGATTCTTATTACCAAGTTCTACAGCAAAAAGAGGAGGAATTGCAAAGTCTTATGATGTTGGATGTTGAGGAGAGGGCATGTTCTATGCAACTCTTTTATCAATATCTCCAAAAGAACTAATACATTATTATCATTGGGATTTTCATTTGACAGCTAATACTGCCTTAGAGAAACATTGCCACCTCTCTATTTTTAAAAAAAATATTTATTTTTATTAAGCTCTACATTTTTCTCTGCTTCCCTCCCTGCCTCTCCCCTGCCCTCTTCAGCCCTCCCCCAAGGTCCTCATGAGATCTTGTCTTTTTCTATTTCCAATGTAGATAAGATCTATGTAAGTCTCTTTTAGTGTCCTCATTGTTGCCTAAATTCTTTGGGGTTGTGATTTATAGGCTGATTTTCTTTGCTTTATATTTAAAGATCACTTATAAGTGAGTACATGTGATAATTGTCTTTCTGAGTCAAGGACATGTGCTCAATTATGTTCATACCAGCATTGTTTGTCATAGCCAGAACCTGGAAATAACCTAAATGCCCCTTGAGTGAAGAATGGATGAGGAAAATGTGGTACATTCATACACAATGGAGTACTACACAGCAGAAAAAATAACGACATCTGGAATATTGCAGGAAAATGAATGGAGCCACCTCTCTATTATAGGGTGGGTATACACACACACACACAATACACTCTCACACACACACACATGTAAAAAGAGGAGCTTCTTGTTTGACCCAGCTATCCAAAACTGAAATAATCACACAGAAACCATATTATTTATATCACTACTTGGCCCATTAGCTCTAGCTTCTTATTGGCTAACTCATATATTAATTTAACCCATCTCCATTAATCTGTGTATCGCCATGTGGCTGTGGCTTTCTGGCTAAAGTTCCAGTGTCTGTCTCTGGTACAGCGACATGGCTTCTCCTTGAGTCCATCTCCTTTCTCCCAGCGTTCAGTGTAGTTTTCCTGGTCTAGCTCTGTTTCCCTATAGCTCTGCTATAATCCCAAAGCAGTTTATTCACTAATGGTATTCACAGCATACAGAGGGAAATCCCACATCACACATACATACACACACACACACACGGAAGTTTATATAGTAGCAGGTTTCCGTGTGGGTTTTTCAAAGAGTTTAGGTGTTAATTATCCATTATTCCCACCCCTTTCTCCTTTTTTACAAACTGAGTTCTATCTCCCTTATCTTGAAATCCTTCCCATGAGTCATTAGTACTTTCCTAATGTCTGTGGGTATATGAGTGTAAATATATGTATCAAATGATTCAAAGCTAGCATCCACCTATGAAAGAGAGAATGCAAAATCAGTCTTTCTCAGAATATTTATTTTCACCTCTATCTCTTTATCAGTGAATTTCATAGTTTCATTTTTCTTCACAGATGAATGATATTTCATTGTATATGTGTGCCATATTTTATTATTCATTCATCACCTGGTAGAAATTTAGGCTACTTCAATTTCCTGACTATTGTGAACAGAGCAGCAACAAACATGAATGAAAATGTATCTCTAGTAGGATATAGTTTGTGGAATATATGACAAAGAGATATGGTATGGAGCGACCCATGGTAGAAAAAATAGAGAGCAATTAGAGTGCAGAATATGGGCAATGGTCTTTATTAAAATATATCATATGCAAATAAGAACTTCTCAAACAGTACAATGTACATTTAATACATATACTTAGATTGTTTGTATACTAAACACTAAATAATTGTTAACTCTTTTAACCTTGGATTTTATCTACTTCATTAGTCCTGTGGCTATCATGAGCAATACTGGGTGAATCATGGATGACATCCCACCATTATGTACATTTCATTGAGGCTATCCTGATTGTCCTTATTTAGTTTATTATTATTTGCATTCATTCTCTGAGTTTGCTGCTGGAAATTAAGTGGATTTACACCTAGGCACTCTAAATATCATAAATTATGAAATAGTTGAATTATACAAGAATAGAGACAAATTAAACCTGCTCTCACAATTCAGTGTGCTGTTGGCTTCTGGCTTCACAATTGACTTCTAACCAGCAGAATCCAGTGACTGAAGATGCCCTCAGAAGCTAAAGTGCTTATGCTAATGCAGCACACCCTGTGAAACCCCACTTCATTAAGCATCCATTAAAACCTCTGATCTCCTGTGAAGCTTTTCCTCAGGGGTGATTTATGTTTCAGTTTCTGATAGAATTTGTGAGCTCTTGGTCTTTTTGTGTATGTGTCTTACTTGCTAGCTCCCAAGTCAGGTTTCTAACATACAGAGCAACTCTAACAAACAAACAAACAAAGGATTGTCTACTGATCACCCACTGCTTCAGGGGACATGTGAAAGCTGGAATATGTTTAGCTTATTCTAAATCATTTTCTTTTTAACAGTATAAGTAACTTAAAATCCTCAGTATTTTCTTTATTCATCCTCTGTGTGTAAAAGTACATACTTAGATTTTGTATGGCTTCATCAGTTTCAGTCATGACAATATCATGGAGTGCTTTTTCATCAAGTACACAGTGAGGTTGGACACCATATTAATAATTCTAAACATTCAGTATGTTTGTCATATTGAAATGATTCTAATATTCTCATTACACTCAATAGTTCTGATAATCTCCTAAGCCACAGAGTGTTATAATCCTTTATTGTTACTGCTGAGATCAATTTAAAGAAAGATATCCATTGATTTACTTCAAACCCTAGTTTTAGTGCCTCGAACTAGTCTCTGGAAATGTAAAAGTAATTAACAAAACCAGTAAACTTAAAGATAGTGCAAAAAAAGGAAAAAATAGAGTTTAAGCTGTATAATACAAAATGATTGAAAGATCATTGTTTAAAATATGTAAAGAGATATTGTGCTTTTAATTATCATTTCAGCATTGCTCATCTGTCTTGGTTGAGTTGTTATGATCCACTAACATTCTTAAACTGTAATTAAACAGTAATGCTGTTCACTTATAGATTTTGTTAATTAATTTTATAACACTGGGTTTAGAACCTTGACCTTAGAGGTACATAGTAATCAATGGCGCTGCTATGTCCTACATCCCTAGATCATTTTGAAGTTTTTATTTTGAGATATGATCTTTCTAAGCTGTCTACTTTGACCTTCATAGGATAGCCCAGGCTATCCTTGAATTCTCAAGGTATCACTAGCTCACACTGAAACCCAAGCAGTTCATTGACGTCAGCTTTGTGAATAACGGAAAATAACACCTCTGTCACTACAACTGGTTCTTTAATTTTATTGCTACATTTTTTACAGTTTTCTTTTTTCAACTTGGACAATATTATTTCATTGACTGTTCACTAAGGTAGAGTTGACGTACAACTGACTGTTGACTAGGCAGAGTTGATGTATAAGAATTTACCTTGGAGATATGAAAACTGGTTCATCTTTCCATCCTCTTTCCTCTCCGTGTGTCATCGATACCTCTAGATTCCTAGTTTTTATTTCTACATTTTTGAGCCATACTGTTTATATAAACTTATGAATGATAACTTTATTTCTGGATAAAGTGTTTAATAATGATCACACCAGCATTTTAGTCTTGTATAAAAATCTTTTCTTTATATTGGGACCATTCATTCAACTTTAGCAGCTTGAAAGGTACCAGCAATCATTGTAGATATAGGTTGCTCCACACCGTGGCATGAGAAGCAAGGATATATTTCTCTCATGGTGAGTTTTACTCTTTGGAATTTCTTTAGGCTGGTGATATTTTGCTCAGGACGTATGTTCACTGTCACTCCCAAGATTCTCATCCACATTGCTTGTTACTGGTGTTCTTCTCGATAAACAGGTTAAGAGTTATGCCTCTTCAATATCTTATTTTCTCCTGTCTTACTACCATGTGATATATACTACCATGATCATTTCTTTTTTGACACTCTGTCTTCCAAACCTCTATGAATCTTATGAGAAGAAATGGTTTTCTGTCTTGGTCAACATTGTATTTTTATTTCTCACATAGCAAAAGCAACATAACAGAACTTATCGGATACTTATTTGCTGACCATGTAACTGAGAGTTTAATATCTACTACACACACAAGTAATACTAAATGACTGGTATGCATTTGTGTCATTTAATATTCAGAGAATGTACTATATTCATAGTGTGGATAATGACATAATATTTTCTGCATTTAATAATGAGTTCAGAATCCAAAAGCTTCCAGAATCATAGTCAGAATGGAGGGCTTCTTATATGGGAATGAAATCAACAAAGCTGTATATTAAAATAGGTAGAAATGTTAGTATTTGGTTCAACCTTGCTTTGGACCATTCAGCTTATGAAAGATAACCTTATGAAAATATGCTATTTTTGGCTTATCATACTTCTTCGCACTGTTTCCAGACTAGGCATTTTATGAGGCAGCAAATATTTATTATGCTTTCTAAGATGCAACAAACCTGACACAAATATAGCTAAAAATTAAATAAATATAGTTAAAATAAATAAAGCTAAACATCAAAAATATTTCTGTGAGATAGAATGACTTTGCATAGCCATCAGTTATAAATAATTTTTTATTAATAAAAAATAAAAATCATTGTCGTTTGAACTAATCTTTCTCAGTCTATAGCCCCCAAAGAGATTAAGATTGGAGGAGAAAGAGAATGACAAACTAAACTTACTTTAAATGCTCAAGAATTTCATTCTAGAGTTTACCTCATGTTGTACCTCTGTTGCTCTACTAAAGAACACCAGGTTCTGTCAATCACCAAGTTCTCTGTCTAGTAGCACCTTCCTCTCTTTATAATGATATATAGAACATAAAGAGGATGCTGTCCTCCAAAATGGGGGCCAGAAGTCAGTTTTCAGAGAGCTACCTTCTGCCCTAATATCAGCCTGGGTTGTTTAGGGAATCTCCACAGGATCCCCATGGCCAACAACTCAACAAAACGCGACCCAGTCCCACCACTGGAAACCTTGCCTGGCTACAGAGAAGACAATTTCAAACTGCATTTTCTCCATGACTAGGAGTCCTCACTAGGGCCACCATCATCAACTCCAGGGAGTTTCCACCACACCACCCTGACCCCTCCCAGTGATCCCCAGTTCCAACTATCTCTCCCTTTACTTCCTCCATCTCCTGTCCCCACTTTCCCCAGTCCACCAGTAAGATCTATTCTGTTTCCCCTTCCCAGGGAGATCCATATGTTGCACCTTGGGCCTCCCTCTTTACCTAACTTCTCCGCATCTGTGGATTATAGCTTGACTGTCATTTACTTAAGAGCTAATTTCTACTTATAAGTCATGTAGTTTGTATTTCTGGGTTTCAATTGCCTCCCTCAGGAAATTTTTCTATTTGTATCCATTTGCCTGTAGATATCATGATGTCATTCTTTTTTAATAGCTGAGTAATACTCTATTGTGTAAACATACCACATTTTCTTTATCCACTCTTCTTTTGAGAATTGTTTTATGTAGATTGTTTCCAGTTTCTGAATATTATGAATAAATCTGCATTGAATGTAGCTGAGCAAGTGTCCTTTTGGTAGGATAAAGCATTCTTTGGGTACATATCCAAGAGGTAGATTGAATCTCAGGTTTCCTACGAACCTAAATATTGATTTCCATAGTGCCTTTACAAGTTTGCACTCCGATCAGCATTTTAGGAGTGTTCCCCTTGCTCCAAATCCTTACCAGCATGAACTTTCACTTGTGTTAGAAAGGTTAAGATCAATAATACACTGTGCTATTTTCTTTTAAACATCCCGCTAAGAGAATTTGAGGATAGTAACATAAACAAAGCTTTTTATTAGGTTCAAACAGAGTTGTATAGAGCAGAATTGTTTATAGGCTTTCTTCAGATGCTTATCTTTTATCTTATCTGTATCCCACAGTGAATGACAATGACCTCAAAGTCATGGATTTAAAGTCATGGAAATGATACATTTATTGTAAACTCTATTATCTTTCCATGATTGCTTTTTTATCCCAATCTTTGTAACTATTGCAACCTGCTGTGTATTTATACTAAGGGTTTACTCAGACAGATAAGGGCCTTCATTAAAACCATCAAGAGTATCTGCTACAGCAGACATAGGCTTCTGTACTCTCTGGCTATCTGCTTGGCTTTTCTAGCATTGAGTACTGACATGAGGGTTTGTATTAGAAGGATTTGTTCAGGATGTTCTAAGTGAAGCTACTGAGGAACTGTTGGAGGATTAAAATAAAACCACAAGATTTGTGAGTGTCTATTCTATTTCTGTTGTTTGTTGTTTTTCCAATTTGACACAAACTAGAATCATTTGGGTAGCAAACCTCAACTGAGAAAATCGCTCCATCAGATTGGCCTATTGGCAAGTCTACCAGGCCAATTATTGCTTAATGATTGACATTTGGGATTTCCACTTCAGTGTGAATGGTGATACAGCTGGGTCGATGATCCTGGGAAATATAAAAGATCAAGCTGCTCAAACTACAGGGAGCAATCCAGTAAACAGCATTTGTTCACGCCCTCTGCTTCACTTTTTGCCCTGAGTCCATGCCATGAAGTCCTGCCCCTGGTTTTTGCCTTGAGTTTATGCCTAGAGTTCTTGACCTGAATTCCTGGCTTTAGTCTTTGGCTTGTGTCTCTGCCCTGAGCTTCTGCCCTGAAGTTCTGGCCTGGCTTCTTTCCCTGAGTCCATACCCTGAATTCCTGTCTTGAGTTTTTGCCCTAAGCTCCTGCCATGACTTTTCTTCTTGATAGAAGACAACTGTTAGTCAAAATATCCCTTACCTTAGATGAGTTGTTTGGTTATGGTGTATTACCACAGTAACAAATACCCAATTAAAACAGTTTT
The DNA here is from genome assembly GCA_001685075.1 of Bramus lutescens. NCBI lineage: Eukaryota > Metazoa > Chordata > Mammalia > Rodentia > Cricetidae > Bramus > Bramus lutescens. The sequence continues at coordinate 10,182 of LOEQ01012994.1, forward strand.
AGAAAAAGCTTTGTTGGGAGCAATTCCAGCCTGATTCTGCTTCATTTCTGGAAAGGTAGTATCTTGTAGCTCCAACTATTAATTGTTTCCTATCCATCTTCAACAGGGACCTAACAGAAATGATTTCTTGGTCCCTTGGTACAGAATAAGATAGTTCTACTGTGCTCCAATAACTAGACTCATATGTAAGTTATTAAGAAATATTAAAAAGAAGTATGGTGCTGGTGAAGGCTGAAATTCGAAGGCATCAGACTGGAGTATAGCGATGGTGAAGTGGCAAGTGACAGCAGACCTGAGCACCAAGCCCAGCCACACGAAGTCTAAAAAGTGGAAGTATATGAAGTTTTTTTTCCCATATATTTTAGTTTCTTAGGAATGCATGGATAAGGACCAACTAAAGGGCTGAAAGAACAAGATGTTTCATATACATACAGCAGTTTTCCAGGCAGTGATTGCAAACTCAAGATGAGGTAGGCCTTTGGTCCCTCTAAAACACCCTGCATTGTTATTCTGGTTTCCTGTTGCTGACAGTCTTGGATGCTCTGTGACCATTGTAACATGGCTGCTGTCTCCATAGGTATCTCTGCCACTGTCTCCACCCCCTTAGTGCTGGGATCAAAGTCATGTGACTCTTGAGTGCTGTGAGCACATTGGTGTGTGTTTCCTTTTTCTCTTTAGACAGATTCAATCTTGTGTAGCCCAGGGTGGCTTGAGTCCTGGGATTAAAGGTCTGTGCCACCATTCTTTGGCCTGAGTGGTTTAGCTCTGTGTTCTTATCTTCAGACAAGCTTTATTTATTTAAATATAAAATATCACTACACATATACCCGTGATACTAAGCTTCAAACAATGAGGATTATTAGGAAGTGGAACTTCCAACCCAATGAGAACAAGATTCCAAATCTGTGACCAATTTGGTCTTAGACTTCTCCCACTTCAGAACAATGGGCTGGCATTGTGGTTCTTCATTTCCATAATCTTATGATCTGCTAGTCATCTACACAGAGGAGTTTGGCCTTTTTACTTTCTCCTTTATTCCCTTGGTCTCTGACTCTCTTGATTTGTCTATCGTATTATTATAGACTCATGACAACTTATATATTTTCTACTTTTAGAATCCAACATTAGCAAACCACAGTCTTCAGGTGGCATGCACCACACCATTGTTTATGGGAAAAGTAAGACCTAACACATTTGCCTGCATTTTTTTAATGGATGAAAATGTATACGGGAAACTACTATTTTGTAATAAGTGCAGATCATATTTAGTGTAAAGAGATAAGGAAGAGAAACAGGTGTGAACTGAGTGAAGTGAGCCAAAAAGGGGGGAAGATGACTCAGCTATCAGAAAATAGCACAGTTCCTACCTACCTAGCCAAATTCTTTCACAGGAACCAGAGAAAAACACCTTCTCTTCTCTCCTTGGTCATCAGATCTGCCTTTGTATGCAGCTACACCTGGAAGTTCACCTTCAAAATGGTCCAAAGAAGGCAGCTTCAGCTTAATGTTTGGATGTGGGCCTCTGCATCTGAAGTGAGGGAGGAAAGATTGTAGGAGCCTGACGGGGGAGGGGAGTCAAGAACATCACAAGCAATCCCACAGAATCAACTAAGCAGAACTCACAGAGCCTGAACCATCAATCAAGGAGCCTGCATGGGACCGACCTAGGTCCTCTACATATATGTGACAGTTATGTAGCTTGCACCTTTGGAACTCCTAGCAGTTGGAGCAGGGACTGTCTCTAATGCTTTGGCTGCCTATTGCTTCACACTGGGTTGCCCTGCCCAGCCGTAACTAACATAAGGGGAGGTGCTTCATCTTACTGCAACTTGATATGACATGATTTGATGATACCCTTGGAGGTCTGTCCCTTTTTGAAGAGAAACAGAGAAGGAGCGGATGGTGGGGTAGTAGAGGAGAACTGGGAGGAGAAGAAGGAGGGGAAATTGCAGTCAGGATGGAAAATAAAGAAAAAAAGAAAAAAAATGTCGGTTTCAGGCTTAGTCTTGACTGTGCATAAAACACAGCCTGTAGATGGGAACAAGCGAAAAATGACTCTTAGCAAAAACAGGAATTCTGCAGAAACAACAAAAAAGCAACATAAGATGACAGCCTAAATTAGGCATAATTTTCATGCAGAGATTCACATCACCTGATGGTGTACTTGAAATTCTAGCTTTTGCTTTAACAAGAATGAAGACAAGAAAAAGACCCTGAAAATATTGGGTGCATTATGTGTGTATATCTGTATTAGATTCAGAAATCCTAGCTAATATGAGAAAACCATATCATTCAAGAATTTATGAAAATTTATGCTTCGAATTTTTGAAAATCGGTTTGAGGATGTAGTTCAGTTGGTAGACTGCTTTCTTGGCTTGTAGGAAGCCCTGGGGTAGGTCTCGGGAACAATATAAACAGGTATGGGAGTAGACTCCTTGTAGTCTTGGTACCTGGAAGGTTGGGATAGGAAGATCCCAAGTTCAAATACTTGGTAAAAGAATGAATTGGAGGCTAGGCTGGGATAATTGCAATAGACAATTTTTCTAAAATGGAAAAGAAAAAAATTCTCTCCCAATTGCTTAAGCGTTCCTTACTAAGTGTCTGCACTAAGCCCCCAGTGTGTTGTGTAAACTCTCTGAACTGCTGAGACACTGTAATCATCCACATTCTGGAGCAAATGCTGAGATATACAATTTTTTTTACTAGTATAACACTGGAGTTTGAGTGAAGCACAAGTCTTCACTGTGAAATAATTAAAATGGAAGAGTTACTCTTGGAAAGGACTTGCCTTAGAATGACGGGAGGCAGGTAATGATGGACACATGGCGGTTAGAAAATACTGTGAGGAAATGCTTGGCTCCCCTGGCTCTGAGCTTCAGCCACTGGTGTGCAGCACACCTTCAACACTTGCTTAATTTCTTCCTTCCCTCACTAACAGAGATCGCTAAAACTCTTGTTCTATTATGGAAAAGCTTTGTCCTGGGATCCTTTGATAGCTCTAATTAAAAGGAGGGAAAGCACACGGGAGACACAGATGATCTACTTCAGCCTGCTACCATCACTTGGCAGCTTTATCATTTTTTCTGTGCGTGTGTGAGAAAAAAATTAGCAATTATAAAACTTGAATGTGCAATTACTAGGTGTCACAGTCCTTGTAGTTGCTGGCAAGGCCCCTTTCAAATGTAAATATAGCATGTACATATCTGCACACAAAGGACTTTTTCTGCCATTGGAAATGAGGATCTGCCTGAGCTCTGTTGTGTGCTGAGAAAGAAAGAGAGGGGCCCTGCTCCTTACAATGGGGTGACAGGAAATGTCTCTGTGGAAGGGGAATGACATGATTCCTTCAAAACACCTTTCATGTTTATGTTCCTCTCCTGTACTCTCTCAAATTGCAAAGCCCCACAGAAAACGCCAGCCCCTTGCTCCTGTGAACACTCCGCCATCCACTGGAGACCTGCCTGATGAAGGGTCTGACGTTCTCTGCTGCCTGTAAGGAATGCCAACAAGCTGGGATATTCACTGTGCACTTCTCGCTCTGCGTAAGTAATGAAGATATCTTGGTAAAGAGATGAATGGTGTGATCTTTGGGATTTATTTCTTTCAATTCATGGCAGTAACTTTAAATTTCCTTTTTGGTTTTCATCAATGGCTTCATGCAATAGGCAGTGAGTGAAGAAAAAGAATAGACTTATCTCCTTGGCAGTTGTGAGCACCAGCTTCCTTGCAGGCATGCTCAAGCTTTGAGCCACAGGCCATATGCACCCCAGGATAGCTATCAATATAGCACAACACAAAATTATAAAGTTACTCAAAGCACTATATATTCTTTGTGCTTTTTGTTTGTTTTTATAATTTCTGAATCTCGAATATGGGCTTTGTAACTAAAAACAGTTGTGTCATGATGATATTCCTCTCATTGAAAAGTTCTGAGAATCCTAGGAAACCAACCTGGCAGCTTATCTTCAGGTTCACCCTTGCAGTCACACACAGCGGAGGAACTCATTTCTGTGGGCAGACCCAGGAAACCAGTCTGCCTTGTCAACCACCCAGGTACAGTAAACACGCTCTAGGGTCATTTGAGATGAGTGTCTGAGATGCATCATATTTTCTGGTTCTTCTTTCATGGACATCTGCTAATGTAGATGACATGCAGGTTACAGATGTGTGAGCACAGTCATATGCTGAGAAGGCCAGAGTCATCACCTAGAGGAATCTAAAGAAGTAACTAGCTGATGGTACTTCAGCCCATTTCAGACAAGGTTAAAATAAAAAAAAGAAAAAAAACCACACTTGTGAAAATTAATATAATACTTTACTGATACAATAAAGAAAGTTACATAGGTCAGCGATCTCAGGTATTTAACAGATGTTATACTAATTTGGTGGGAAAGCAATTATGTTCACACACACAGACAGACACACAGAGACACATACACACATATACATACACGTATAGCTGGTGAGTTGGTGAGGGTAACACTTAAATCACTACACTGAGCAAAATACTTTGCCCTCCATAAAGTAGGCAAACAGCTGACTGCTGGAGTCGGGGCGGGACATTCCTTCCAAAGGAAACCGCTCTGAATGCCATCCTGTGCTGCAGGCTTTAAACTTACTAGACTTGACACCTCATTTCGTCACACATCATCTCCTTGACCCCTTCTTACCCCAAACCGAACAGGAAGCTGTCTTCCCCGTGGATGCAAACAAACAAACAAAGGCACAGCTCACTGCTGCTCGCAGCCTGCTGCTCCAATGCAGTTCCAGGAAAAACAGGCAGCCAGCGCTTGTCAGGCTCAGCAAAGCAGAAACCTCACTGTGGGGAGGAGTCGCAGGGAAAGCTGCCCTTTGTATGGCACAGTGGAAGCGTAGCACCTGAAGGAGTGAGACCTTCATCCCTTTCCTAGCTTGACTGTGCAACTGGGGCTGCAGATGGGAAGAGTCGAGTCGGGAAAATCAGTAACAATTGTCACTGGTCCACAGTTAACTGCTAAATCAGAGTCGTTTTCTAACACGGCCCCTGCTCACAGCTCTGCAGCACATTGTCCCTCCAGACGGAAGGACAGGTGATACCGCAAGGCCTTTGTGTGTCGCAAAGACCAACTCACAGGGGCCTGTCCTAATCTGCAGGGTGTCTTGTGAGGAACAACACAGGAAACATCTAGTACCCAGCTAGGTTCTATGCATTTGTCTATGCACTCGCATCTGTGAGGAAATTTAATTTATAGATGAGGCAAGGGGAGTAATTAACAATAGCTTAGCTGGTAATAAAATAGAAACATTTTAGTTACATCCTTTCTTTAAGAGTAAAGTTACTATCACTTTTTTTAAAATAAGAGGAAATACTCATGGATGGCCACATTCTTGCCAAACTAAACTCCTATCAAAAATAAATACTAAAAAGTATATTTGACCTAAAAATTGTCTTCATAAAAACGTTGCAAAAATATCCCTTTTCCATTAAGCTTAGCTGTAGCAATTTCTAAATTGTTTACAGATTTCTTACAAAATTTTGCTGAGACAAATTAAAACTTGAGTGGAAAATACAATTGAATATACTTAAACATATTTAAATGTACTTAACAATAACAGTTAATTGGTAAAACATTGTTGATGGCTATGCTATATGCTAGCTTAATGCAAAATTGAAAAAAATTATAAAACCTAACATCTCTCCCATATTATTCCTAATAGAATATATCTACTTCCACTGCCCCTTGCAGCACATTTTTCTTAAACATGTTCACGCCATGAAGCATACAAATTTGCAAAATAGTTTCACCTCCGAAACTCTCTTTAAATATCCCTCTCCGCCCGTTTCCATCCCTATCCCAGACCTTCTGTCTTCCAGGTTGCTACACTTAGTGGGAACATGTGTCTTCCTTCCCGTCTTCCTTTCTTGTCTCCTTAAGATACTCCTAGACCTGCCACTGCCACCACATCAGCCCTTCCTCCTGGATCATTCTGACCTTGGAACAGACTCCACTTGTAAGGCTGACCCAATGCTTCTCGAAGTCTGCCTCTGCTGCTTTCCTTGGAGCTGGAGTCAGAGCCCCATTAAAAATCCTACCCTAGTCAATCATCTTCCCACCTGCTGGTCTACCCATCTCTTCTCATTGTGTCTGGGATTGCTCGGAATCCAAACCCAGCACTTCAACAAGAACTTCAAATCTTGAACAAACTAGAGCCTTTCTTAGGTAGGATTTCTATTGTTATAATGCAATACCAGGAAAAATATCACCGTACAGATGAAAGTTTTTGTTTCAGCATGCCCATACTAACATCAGTCCTTCATGAAAAAAGTCAGAACAAGACCTCAGGGCTGGAACCTGGACATAGGAACTAATGCAGATACCACAGAGGAAAGTTGCTTATTGTCTTCCTCTTTTGGGCTTGCTCAGGATATTTCATATACCAGCACTACCGCCTGCCCAGTGGTGATACGAAGGAGTTCATTCTATTCACTATTGATTTATGATTCAATGGTAATAAACTTAGTTGCACCTATAAAGGCTGTGGCATCCTTCAACAGATGCTGCTACTGCTGGGAAGCAGTTTGTTTCCTGCTCTGCAGACGATGACTTACTGAAAGAAAGGTGCTGAACAGGCGTTTCTGTGGCTTTGTTGCACTTTTCCCGCTCATCTTTCAAATCACAAATCTGCAATCAAGACTGCAGCAGCACCCACTTGAAATGACTCATTTCTTTCAAGATATGTTGGTTACAGGTGTGAAAATGTGTTTGCTGGTTCTTGAGGGTTTTAATGAGATATGAATACTGATCACACATAAGCAAAGCAACATTACTCTTCTTTGTTGCTGCAGAGAGGATGTTGGGTACTTATAAGTACAGCTCACTGCTGAACTCTCAGAGAGCATGCCATAGATAGAGGCATTTAAGGCCTTGCAGTCCTGATGTAAGACCAGCTGGCAGTCACTTGGCCACAGAAATGAAAACAGAGATATTGCGCCCCTTGTACTAAAAGGTAGGGCGAGCCTCGGGGAGCCATGAATTTTTTGTTTGTACAAGAAAATTGCTTGGTAGTGACAGAAATTCATTTTAAACCTTTCATGAAGTGTTGTATAATTTCCCCAGAGATCTCTCCAGGGGTCACAAGAGAAGAGGAAGCCAAACCTGGCCCTTCTATTCTCGCTGGAAGGAAAGAAAATTAATATAGGGGAATTTGAACTGTATCCATTTCACTCAGGAAAACAAGCACTTACTGGTAGAAGTGCTTGTCTTGAAACCCTTTCATCTCTACCCACTTCCTTTGACTAGCTCTGCACCAAATAACTGCAAATATTAACCCTGGCCTTAACCTACCAGAAATATAACCCCATGTTCTTCTTATAACATAAACTTGTGTTTGATTAATTGGTGACATGATTATTGTTTTGCATACCTACAAGAGTAGCTAAAAACCAAGTAAATGGCTAAATACTTTCTGATATAGTTTTGTGCACTTAAAGTATGAGCTAATAGAAATCTATAAATAAATTGGTGGTTGCTTAAAGAAATGGTAATATTTAAAATTTGTTACTAAGGGCATTTATAGTTGAGCACTGGATGGATAATATTCCACAGTGTGTGCCAAAAGGATTAAAAAACCTCACAATTAAAGGTTATTATGCTTTAATCCAGAAATTATATTGGTAGCTATTAATTCTTAGAATAGTTATCATAATAGTGTTTGTGAGTATATGTGTTTGTGTGTGTGCATGTGTATGTGTCTGTGTGTATGTGTGTGTGATGTCATGTGCCTGTGTATGGGTATATTTGCGTGTGTACCAGGCACATATGTGTATCTATACATGTGTGTGTACTTGCTTGTAGAGGCCAGAAGTTGATGTCTAGTGTTATTTCTACTCACTACCTTATATATTAAGGTGAGGTCCTTGAATTGAACATAGAGCTCATTGATTTGGCTTATCCAGCTACCCATATTTCTCTAGCTATTCTGAGTCTCTGCCTTTCACCCAATCATTTTGTCTAGGGAACATGGGCAGTTTTAGCAAACCCATTGTGTATTTCCATGGGGGCTGGGGATCCAAACTTCAGTGTTTATGCTTGCACGAAGAACATTTACTCATTTGAGACATCTGCCTAGTGAAACGGAACATTTTCGATAACTAAAGTAGCTACCATGAAAGCCAGTCCTCAGGGAGGGATTCAGGTCAATTCTAGCTCAGTGGGCTCTGGACTCTTTGTCTGAAATGCTTGGTATTTCCTTCCTTCCTTCCTTCCTTCCTTCCTTCCTTCCTTCCTTCCTTCCTTCCTTCCTTCTTCCTTCCTTCTTTTCTTGCTCTCTATTTCTTTCTTTTCTTTTTTTATTTAGATTTTTTTCATTTATTTCATATAGGAACGGCAGTTTTCCCTCCCTTCTCTCCTCTAGTTCCCTCTCCCAACCTTCTCTGTCTCCCTTCAGAAAGAGTCAGGCCTCCCATGCATTTGAGCAAAGCCTGGCGATCAAGTTGAGGCAGTATCTAGCTTGTGCTTAGGCTGGACAAGGTAATCCAGCATGGGATACAGGCTTCAATAGAGACTTAGTTTCTTCCTCTAGGAAACAACCAAGAGCAGACAATACCCTGCAGTACTTTTGGAGTCTCTTTTACAAGTTTGACCATCAAATCAGAAGCAGGCTTCTCATGACTGCTGGTGGGGGTTTTGATAGATGGTTCGGCTCTTGAAGGCATTATTGTCAGCTCAGATGAGAAAAGTAAATGTAAACTATATGTGTGCATTTCTACAGTGTGCATTTCTACACAGACATCCTGCATTTATGTGTGCATTTATGTATGCATTTATAGAGACATATATGTGTGCATTTATACACAGACATACAGTATTTATGTGTGCATTTATACACAGACATACTGTATTTATGTGTGCATTTATACACAGACATACTGATTATAGTTTTTTATAGAGCTAATAGTACATTTTCTTATAACTTCTTTTTTTCCTTTTCTGATGTTCACAGTTACTCTGTGATATATACTTATATCTGAAGATTTGGAGCTAGGAGCCTCCTCATGAATAAAAACATGTAACATTGGCTTTTATAAGTCTGGATTACCTCACTCAATATGCTGATTCTAATCCATCCTTTACCCTAAGGGCTAGCTTTCACAGTAGCAGAAGATACTGTACAACCTTCCAAAGGAGAAAAACAATGAATAGTATCACCAAGATATGTCTATAAACCATGACAATAACCAGCCTGCCACAATCACTCTAAGAGTACAGTAGTGACATTTATACCTTGATAGAAACCAAAAACTCTCTAAATGACTCAAGACCTGCTCAATAAGAGGGATTTCATGCCTAGTACTGTAAACCTAGATATCTACCCAGGGCTCATGAAGTCATGAATGTTGGAGAATAACCTACTACCATCTACTTTAATAAACCAGTGTAATCCCTAAGTACATTCTAAATATTCATTCTTATACTAACAGTTAAGTAGAATCCTCACCCCTTATCATGGAAACTTATATTTTTTAACAGATAGAGATAATTCCAGAAAATCACAACCAATCACACTTCGGACTTGGGGATTCCAGTGGCATTACGTATATCCACAAACACTCTTGCTTTGAAGACTCTGGAAACATTTTGGAACAACAGATGGAAAGACTGTAAGAGCTAGGGTATTGGGGAATTGTTGTGAGATTGAGTCTGATAGTACTGCTAGAATCTACATCCCAAATGTCTTACCAACATTACTGCATAAATATAAGCTGAACAAAGAAAGTCACAATAGTCTAAGTGAACCAGGAAAGTCTGTGAGGCCTCAAGCTTACTGAAAGAATTACAGGTGCCTAAGGAATGCTGAGAGCAGGAGAAATAGTCTCTTACATGGAGACCATAACATTTGCTTACTGGATACCAAATAGTCCTGAAAATATAACCAGTAACATTATATAGACAGAATATGTTGTATTTATATATTTAGGAGTATATATTTATATATATGTATGTATATGCACATATGTCTCTTCCTGATTATATTGGGTTTCATGGTCTAAGTTGACAAGGATGACTGACCAGGTCTCTTCTGCTCCGCGTGGTAGTCTTTAGCAGACCAGGGGGACCTCTTTCCACCCACATACTAAATTCCCCAGGTTTCCAGAGGACCTAGCTGGTCATTATAGTCTTGTCATTGAGGAGGTAGCGACCAGGAAACCATAACAACAATAGCAAAATAACAAGTCTATGAGACGCTACTCTTGAGCTGCCTTCTTTCCAACTCTGAAACAGGGACAATGAAAGACTCCTCAGGACAGCAGTTGAATGTGTGTGAGATGGAATGTCTCAGGGGGAATCTAGGCATCACACGAAGAGATAGACTGTGCAAGAATGACACTAAGATATGGTGACATTATCTCCATCTACAGAAGGAAGTCAACTACAGGATATGACAATGGCAATTGAGGTACTTCGGTCATGTTACAAGAATGAATGATGGCAGATACCCAAAGATAACACTGCTTGGAGGAGTACACAGGATAAGGCAAAGAGGAAGGTCCAAAAAATGTTGGCTAGACAGCATAAAAGACTATGGAACCTTGAGCATGACAATAACCCAAGCATCAAGGACTGCCCAGGATAGAAACAACAGGAGAATTACCATAAGCGTGCTGCCAATGCATGCTAAGCATTGCTGGGGCACAAATTAAAATGAATGAATGTACACAGATGTGATGTGGGATGTTCTGTATACGTGTTGCTTTTATTGGCAAATGAATAAAGTTGTTTGGGACAACGGCTTAGCAGCGTAAAGCCAGGGCAGAAATATGAGCAGAGATACAGAGAAAAAGAAGGCAGAGTCAGGTTAGATGCCAACCTGATGGTGAGGAAGCAAGACATGTAGAAAAGAAGGTAATGTCATGGCCATGTGGCAATAAATGGACTTACAGAAATGGGTTAATTTAAGATGCAAGAGCTAGCTAGGAATATGACTGATCAATCAGCCAAACAGTGTTGTAATTAACATAGTTTCTGTTTAATTATTTGGGTCTGAGTGGCCAGAAAATAAAAGTACAGTTTCTGTTTACACATATGTGTATGTAACAATTAATGAAAAAAATGTGATAGATTTGAAAGAGAGCAAGGAGATGAACATAGGAAGGTTTGAAGGGACTAGAGAAATGATATAATTTCGTTATCTCGAAAAAGTTTAGAAAAATTTGAAAATTAAAAAAAATCTAGTTTTCTAAAGAGACCATAAAATACTAAACCCTTTGAAAACTAAAATAAAAGTAAAATTAGCCCTATGCCTGGTGCTCCATGCCTATAAAACTAACTATTTGGGAAAATGCAGCCAGAGGATTTAGACTCCTAGAATTGTGCTGGTTATGAAACAAATTAATGGTCAGCCTTAGAAACTTTATGAGACACCCCCATGTCTAAATAAAAAGTAGAAAGAGGACCCTGGGAAGGTAGCTCATTGGTGTGTCGTGTTTGTCTAGGATATATGAGATTCCAGGTTCAATCCTTAGTACCACAAAAATAAATAAACAAAACAAATATATTAAAAGATTAGGAATCACAGAGATACTTGAATACTTAATAAACTATAACCAACATGTAACATGCAATATTTTTCAGTAAGGAATATTACACTTCTATTAACAATTGTGGAGTAGCCCAGCTTCCCTGGTCATCTTCCTCCTGTGGCCTACAGATAAGACAGGATGGCCTAATCACTCAGCCCATGTGTCTTCTGCGTACTATCTCCTGGTGCTGATCAGTGAAGAGTTTGACCTTGAATCCCCTGCTCACACTTAGATCATTCTCCTAGTTCCCAGTATTGCCAAGTAAGCAGTCCCCACACCCGAAAACCCGACTCACAACCCTCTAACTGTAAGTGTGAAGTTTCAGAGTAAAAAGTCACAAACAGCACAAAAATCCAAAACAACTCATTCCCTCCAGAAATTACTAATTCCATTATAATGAATATCATTGAGAACAATTCAATATTCAGACAAAAACTTTAAAAGAATCATAATAACTATGATTACACAACTCCAACTTCGAAATGAGTGAAATAAGAAAGTCAATGTAATAAATAAAAACAGAATTCAATAAGGCAGCAGAATAAGTGAAGAAATTACCAACTCTGTTCTTGGGTTCAGTTTGTAAGAATCTAGAGAATGATGCCTTTTTGTTCATAAGGGGAATTATCTCATAAAAAGAATTAGAAGATGTTCCTTAAGTTTCTATTTTGCAGAATATTTGAATATATATCTATTTATTTTACCTTTTCCAATTTGGTGGTGTTCAGAATTTTAGAGAATTTTAATTGTGTTCTTATGAATCTGGATTTCTTCAGTGTTTTTGTAGAGTTCTCCCTTTTATCTCTAATTTGTTCATCTGTATCTTCTCTATTGTCTTTTAGTTAAGTTGCCTAAGGGTTTATCATTCTTATTGAATTTATCAAAGTATGAACACTTTGTTGCATTGACTCTTTATATTGTATTTTGCTTCTATTTAATTAATTTCAGACCTTATTTTGATTTTTTCTTGCCATCTACTTATTTGGGGTGTTATTTCTTCTTGTTCTAGAGCTTTATGGGCTGCCAATAAGTTATTGCTATTCTCTTCAAGTGTTTAATGTAAGCACTTAGTGTTGGGAACTTGCCTCTTAGAACCTCTTTTATTGTGTCCTAGAGGTTTGTGTATGTTGTCTTTTTCATTTAATTAATAAACATCATCTACCACATAAACACACTAAAGGAAAAGATAGATGAATTCATTAATTAATAAAGAACTTGACAAAATCCAACATCATTTAATAATAAAAGTCCTGGGCTCACTAGGAGATAGGCTGTCCACTCTTTCCTATTCGGTACTGTACTTGAAGCCTTAACTAAAGTAATAAGACGGCTGAAGAATATCAAGGGAATGCAAATAGAAAAATGAGCAATAGAAGCATCCTTATTTGAATGCAGTGTGACTTCACACATAAAGACGCTACCAGGAACTTTCTACAGCCTCAAATGGTCCTTACTGCAAACTGTTCTTCTTCACAAGCTCTCCGTTACTCCACACTTCCATCCCTGCCCCCCATCGAATTCTTCCATTTCAATCTCTCCAGACAACGTTCGGAAAGACATCCGTAACTCCCGGCATGCTTATCCTATACCCAACTTCTGTGGTTAAACGGATTGTAACCCACACATTGAAAACGTGAAAGCTAACATGCATATA
>LOEQ01012995.1:9276-23390 GCA_001685075.1 Bramus lutescens
CTTCTTACCTAGCTTCTCTGGGTCTGTGGATTGTACCATGGTTATCCTATACTTAACAGCTAATATTCAGTGATGATTGAATACTTTCCATGTTTGTCTTTCTAGGTTTAGGTTACCTCACTCAGGATGCCTTTTTTTCTAAACATATCCATTTACCTTAAAATTTCATGATGTCATTGGTTGTTAACAGCTGAGTGGTACTCCATTATGTAAATGCATCACATTAAATTTTCCCATTCTTTGGTTGAGAAACATCTATATTCTTCCCAGGCTATGACTATTCCAAGTAAAACTGTGTTGAAAATAGTTGATCCATGTGGTATTATTGAGCATCCCTGGGTAAATGCTCAAGGGTAGTATTGCTAGGTATTGAGGTAGTTTGATGCTCAGGTTTCTAAGAAAGTGACATATTAATTTTCAAAATGTCTGTAGAAGTTTGCATTCTCACCAGCAATGAGGAGTGTCCCCTTGTTCCACATCCTCAGCAGCATAAGCTAACAACTGTCTTTTTTATCTTCCTGACAGGTGTAAGATGGTATCTTAGAGTCATTTTTTGTTAGTGAAAAAAAGAGTTCCACACTAGCCTTCAATGGAGTACAGCAAAGGTTTATTTATATGGGTATGAACTCACAGAAAGAATAGCAATCCATAGTCCTCTGTGTGCTCTGGGAACTGGAACCAAATACAGCAGTAAAGAGGGATTATGCATACTTTATATCTGCATTTATAGTACATGAGACATGCCCAAATTGTGCTGGTATCTTAAAGGGTATTCGCTAAAGGAGTTCCCAGAACACCTCCCCATTAAGAGAGTTTTAAGCCTCATACAAATCTATATACAATAAAAACAAATATCAAATATTGTCCAGGGAAAAGAAAAATAAAAAACATATATAAATATTAGAATTGCAACCAGCATGAGAAATATCAAGCAAAAAAACTCATACTAAATATTTCATTAGTTTTCCTATCCTAGGAATCTAAGTCTTATATTAAAAAATACTTGGCTAAGTTTTGAGAGGGAAGCAACTATAAATACCTAGTCTTCAAATCCATCAAAGACTTGAGAAGAGAAATAATATTACTTGAGTAAAGACAAAATGCAATCAATCAGCTTCCAAATGGTGCAAGAAATTAAAGAGACAACTGGTCTACCTGGGCAGTCACCCAAAGTTTCATTTGTAATATTGGGGCAATCAACTTTGGATAAGGTCTTGAATAACTGACAGACCATTTTCAGAAGCAGGGAAAAATTAAAAACCATCTTGTCTTGTCTTGGCAAGTTTTCACAGTCTTTTTTGTTTATATCATGCTTGCCTAGTCTTGAAACGACACATATATGACAGTGATTGAGGCAGTGGTGTTTTTTTTGCCCATAGGCCAGTTTTGCCAAGAAGAAAACAAGCTCCAAGTGTAATGTCTTTGGTGTCCATCATTCTCTCAGGAATAGATTGGTGCTGTGAAGAACAATAGTGTCTCATATCATCAGAATCCTAAGTTATTTAAATGCCATATTTTACATTTCTTTGAAGTGTTGGAAGATTACCAATTTATGTGGAATATAATCTCCATGCATCTACATAACCTAATTATTCTAACTATAAGTATAACAAACATGTATGACTATTGATCTATAATTATTAATACATATATTGATAAAAGACTATGTTTTCATATTAAAATATTAAACAATATTAAAGCATATGTGCAGCAAATGAGGACAATAACCTCAAAATGTATACAATGTAAGTATCTTGGTCAAAGGTAGAAATGTATTGTGTAATATGATAAATATATCCTAAAATTGCATTAATATACAATATACTTTAAGCAGAGGTAGAAACATTCATGCATAGAATATGACAAAATAAATTTGCATAGGTGCACAAATACTATAAAGGGAAACTGGAGCAAATTGAATATAACAAATATAATTTGAATTTGCGTCAACATATAATAATCTATAACAATGGAAATTGGCTATAAATAATAGCTTACAAGTAATAATATAATCTACTTTCATTCCATCCCAACCAATCTCCTTTTTTACCATAAGAGATTCTTGAGCTTACTTCATTTCCACCCCTAGCCCTGTACAACTTATAACCAACCCCTATTAGGTGTCCCTAACCCTTAGAACAAAGTTTGTGGAGAGATGGCTCATTGCCTTCTAGAATTACTTCCAGCTGACATGGGGTTTTGGTATTTCTATGGGAATCTTGTAAAAATTAAAATGATGGTTAAGATTCAAGATTATTGCCTTGTATAATTGCAAATACTCACTGAGTAGTCTGCTGGGGTTTTCTGAAGTTTGGACCAGAATGTTCTAAGAAAGTGCTCCATTTCAGCTGACCTGTAGAATTTTTTGGCATACCTATATTATGCTTTATATTATAATAAGCAAAAAGCTGTTTCATTTTCTTAGAGATATATACTGGACCATTATCTATTTTTATTTGTGCTGGCATACACATGATTGCCATAACTTGGAATAAATGCATAATTACTAAATCAGACTTTTCTGAGCTCAAAGCTTTTGCCCATTGAAAACCTGAATAAATGTCAATGGTATGGTGTACAAATTTTAATTTTCCAAAATCTGCAAAGTGATGCACATCCATCTGCCAGATTTCATTCCTTTGAGAACCCATTGAATTACTTCCTGCAGGTAGCGGTATTTTGGATATAGAAAGAGCAAGTAAGACAACTATAATCTCCTCAGCTTGTTGCCATGCAATAGAAAACTCTTTCTTTAAACCTTTGCTATTAACAAGATGTTTTATAAAATTATGAGGCCATTATCATATTTCAAACCAATAATTATTCAGTTTTACATTGCCTTGTACTTGAGGACCTGGCAGACCATATGGGTTTAATGTTTGTTATGTATATGGGATAATGTCTATTCTTGGATATATCTTGTACCTGGATAAACAATGAAGTCATTTCTATATTATCAGGTATAAATTCGTGGTTTCAATATGCAGAACAATATTTTATGAATATTGCAAATTAGTAACTATACTGAGAGTTTCTTTAAGATCCCTTAGTACCATAAGAATAGCAAAAATTCTGACAAATGAACAGAATTACAGTGTCTTTTTTTCCATTTTACCTAAATCTTCTGAATTTTTAGCCTGCCTTTCATGATTTATTTGCATCAGTAAAAAATGTAGGGGCTCCAATTATTGGAGTGTCATGTACAATGTGGGGAGGATCCAAGTAGCTTTCTTTTTTTGTTTATTTGTTTGTTTTTGATTTATTTTTTGGTTTTTGAGACAGAGATTCTCTGTAGCTTTGGAGACTGTCCTGGAACTAGCTCTTGTAGACCAGGCTGGCCTCAAACTCATAGAGACCTTCCTGCCTCTGCCTCCTGAGTGCTCGGATTAGAGGTGTGCACCACCACCACCCAGCTCCAAATAGCTCTCTTTATAAGTTGAATTCTATTAATTTTGGGATATTTGTTATTAATCTCTCTGAAAAATTTAGCACAAGCTCTTTGCCAAAGTTCATTGTCTTTCCATATTTTTTAATTTCATCTTTAATCAAAAGTATTCTAAATCTCTACTAGATCTATTTCTGCTAATTTGACAAAGTTTCAATTTTTCTTTTAAAAATAATTAAGAAATTTTTTACACATAAGAATTTAATTTTTATTTGACTTATGTAGCAAAATTATCAATTATAAGATAATATCTACCCTCTGACTAAAAATTGCTGTAGGAAGATACTTGGAGAATAATATGACCAGAGTGTGTTTAAGAAGCCAAGTACAATGGCACTAGATTTTGATTCTACTGCATGTACTGGCTTTGTGGGAGCCTAGTCTATTTGGACGCTCACCTTCCTAGACCTGGATAGAGAGGGGAGGACCTTGGACTTCCCACAGGGCAGGGAACCCTTACTGCTCTTAGGAATGGAGAGGGAGGGGGAGGGAGAGTGGGGTAGGGAGAAGGAAATGGGAAGAGAGGAGGAGGTGGAAATTTTTAATAAAAAAATAAAGAAAGAAAAAAGATGTGGATCCACAAAATCTACATATGCCTCCTGCAATTTCTTTTCAATCAAATTCAATTCCTTTTCAGCTTCAGTTGTTAATTTCCTGGGAGCATTTAAGTCTTTGTTGCCATATAACATTTTCTTTAAGTGAATAATTAGATTCAATCTTATCCCAGAAGTGGGTTGTAGATTGGAAATGTCTCTTAGCAAATTTTGAAAGTCATTAAGTGCCTGAAATCTATCTCCTCTAATTTGTGCTTTTTGTGTTCTAATTTCTTGTAAACCTGTTTCATGGCCTAGAGAATTAATAAAATCATCTCTGTATTTTTTTCAGGAGCAATTTGTAATCTTCAACTAGGCAAAACTTTTTTACTTCTTTAAACATTTTTTCTAAATTATCTACTTTTGAATGAGATAGAAAATATAATCCATGTAATAGTAAGATATAGATTTAGGAAAATGCTTAAGCATTATTTCCAATGGTTGACATAAAATGTTGGAACATAGTGGGATTATTTAATATTCCCTATGGGAGGACCCTCCGTTTAATATCTTAGTACACTGAGAATTATTATAAGTAGGCACGGTGAAGACAATTTTTTCTATTTTTCCTTGTAAAGATATAGTGAATAAACAAATTTTAAGTCAATAACTGTTAAGAGACAATCCTTTAGGCAATAGTTAAGACAAAGGAATTTCAGATTATAGAGGGACCATTGGTTGAATAAATTTATGAGTTCTTAAACTTGTCACTATTGTTCATTTTCTAGATTTCTTTTTTTAACAACAAATACAGGAAAATTCCAAGAGCTGTTTGATACTTCAATATGTTGAGCATCTAGTTGCTCCTTTACGCTGTTAAAAGCCTGCAGTTTCTCTTCTGTTAAAGGTCATTGTTTAACCCACAGTGATTCCTTAGTTCACCATTTTAATGGTAGGGCTGTCGGTACCTCTGGAGGTTGGCTAGTTGTTTTGTTCTTCTTGTACAGACTGAATCATTGATGACTGTTTCTTTTTAATCATACCTTATAATGTCTTCCCAAGAAATGTAAGTTGGCTTATGTTTCATTTCTGAGACTGCGGAATGTTTATCTGAGAATGTTATTTCTGAGTATATTTGGTGATTTGATGTCTCTTCAAACCTTTGGAAATTGCTTCTCATACCCAAGCCTCAGTATAAGAGTCAAATGACTCAACATTGACTGTGTGCCAGATCCATTCATCCATTGTTGCTGATCTGACCTTTAAAGGCTGAAGTATCTTTTTGCATTCTAAATTTGTATTTTCAAAAGCCAGAGATTCAATAAATACCCATCTAGCTTCTGGATCTGTTACCCCTGTCTTTATACTTTTAGTTAATCTTTGTAAAAAGTCACTAAAGGGCTCTCCTCGACCTTGTATGACCTTAGCTTATGATTAAATTCTGCTTGCTAGTGCTTTAACCCTGTCACAAGCATTCAAGGCTGCTGTATGGCATGGGGACAAGATGTTTTTATTGTAAATAGCTTGACTCTGTGGAACAGCATAATGGCCCTTGCCACTAATTTGATCTTGGGAAGCCTCAAATCCTTTGACTATACCTTGAAGTTAAAGGTATTTAGCCTCCTCTCTCTAACAACACTTCTACTGTAACTGCAGCCCATCTTTAGCTGAGACTAATTGAAGCCAATCATATGGACTAATTGCTTTAACAAATGATGGATACCTACCATAAGATAGTACTATTGGCTTAATTTCTTTTACATCTTTCATACCTATAGGTTTCCATTTACATTATTAGTATCCATTTTGGTATTGAGTATTTCCTGAATTTTCAGTGATAATAATAGAATAAGTCATCTTTGACTCTAAAACTGCTGACATTGCTAATCTTTTGCCTTTACAGCCTATCCTTGCTTATCAATTCTGACAAGTTCCTCAATCATTTCAAATTCTTTTAAAATACTGCCTTTTTAAAGCCTAAATCTCTTGACCTGGTTCTCATTCTGTATATGTGATTCCAAAGTTTTCATTTTTTCCATTAATGGTACCTTGTTATCTTTAGATATTATTTGGATGACATGTAGATTGCATTTCTAGAGGGTTGTTCTATCTGATAGTATATCATAACTTTTTAACATATTTTAATTGTCAATTTCAATAGAATGAATTATTTCAGATAATCTTTCAGTACACATTTGTAAGGTATCAGAGTCCAATGACATGGATTTGATTTTGCCTGTCAAATTAAGGTTATCATTTTCAATAGCTGATTTCTTTCAGCGAAAGACCGCATCCTTTCTAAAATTTCTTATTCTTAATTCTGTGATCAAACCACATATTTAAAGATATAATGTGAATAACATAGCTAATAGTTGCCATGATCACAAAAACATATGTTCAAAGCTCATATAGCTTTTGCAGAATTTCATCCATAGTAGAAACAAAAAGGTTTGGAAAATCCTGGATGGTGAAATTGTCTGCAGTTATTTTAGGGTTGGTTTACAATTTTCAAATTTATCTATTTATTTATTAATCAAATTATCCTGCCTCCATTATAATTTTCAGAAAACTGTCGTAGGTGTAAAAATCTTTATCGGCCAGCAGGTGGCACAGTTCTTACTTTTAAGGCAGGTTCTAGATCAGTACATGAATAATCTGGGACTTCGCATTACTAACCAGTCTAGCTAATTACTTAAGAGGAGCACATCTGCATATAGTGGTTTGAATTGGGAAGAATATTTAGTGACTCATAAGTTGCAGGCATTTGTTGATTTGAACTGAGAATGCAAGCTGAAGCTGCGGCTGACCCTGGAGTCAGAGCTAGGAATGATCAGAGAAGGCTTGGCAGAAGCTAGAGAAGCATGGAGAAGTTTTGGTTAAAATACCTGCTGGCAAATGCAAGCCGCTTAGTAGGTTAGACAAAGTCAAGTGGACACAGATGGTGGGAAATTGCCAAGTCACCATACAGTGAGCCAGCCAAGTGGTAAGCATCTGCAGGCCAAAGGATTAGCTCAGCTGTGGAGGGGTAGTTCAGCTACATGGGGTGGGAGAAGGCCATAGATGGGAGAGGTCTGGCCAGAGGCCAGCAAGGGCATGGACTCTGGCAACAAGGGTGCCAGTTTGTTAGCATTCATAAGAGTTACACAATAGCCCTGAATGGAGTATGATAAAGATTTATTTATTAGGAGGTAAACTCAAAAGAGTCTTCTGAATGCAATGGGAAAAGGACCCAAATTCAACAGCCAATAGGCCCCGCATGATTTTGTCTGCATTTATAGTACATAAGACCATGCCCAAAGTGGGCTGGTATCTTAAAGGCTATTTGCTGAAGGAGTTCCCACAGCAAATCTGATTTGCATTTCCTTTATGATTAAAAATGCTGAATCCTTCTCTAAGTGTTTCTCTGCCATTTGAGATTTTTTTTTTCTATTGAGATTCTTTGTCTAGGGCTATACAACACCTTTTTAATTGATCTGGTTTTTTTTTTTCATAAATAGTTTCCAGAGTTCTTTATACATTTTGGAGATGAACCTTTTGTCAAATGTGGGGTTTGTGAAGATCTTTTCTGACTCTGTAGGCTGCCACCGCTTTATCCTATTGACAGTGTCCTTTTCCTTACACAAGATTTTCAGATCATGTTTACAAATAGTTTGCAGTCAATAGAAACGAATTATAATTCTATTCCATTTTTATGTATACTCAAAATTCAATATTCAAAGATTTCCATAATAATACTTTAAAATTCAAACAATGAGGATATTTTAAGATTACTTCATTAAAGGTGTGGTAATGCATGCCTTTAGACCAAGTACTTGGGAGGCAGAGGCAAGCAGATCTCTGTGAGTTCGAGGACAACATGGTCTACAGAGCTAGTTTCAGTACAGTTAGGGCTGTTACACAGAGAAACTCTGTCAAAAAAAACAAAACCCAAACAAACAATAAAGAAAGATTACTTCATTTTAAAACCTTTAATATAAAATCTTAATTATCACACCTTTAATGAAGTAATCTTAAAATAAAACAAAATGAATTTTTGAAGAACTTTGAGCATTTTTTCTTATGAATATGGAGTTAGTTTTACAATGTTAACACCAACTTTTTGTCTTTATAAATCTTTTTAAGCTTGATTTTTTCACATAATTGACCAATTATTTTTATAATAATGTTATTGATAATTCATGTTTAGATAATTCCCTTAGATAAGAATTAAATTAATGTTAACCTCTTGTACTTCATTTATGCTACAAATCTTATTTGGATTTCCTTATCTTGCAAATTTTCAATAGAATTAATTGTAAATGAAGAAAGTTTCTAAGTTAATGGGAGACACACTAAACAAAACACCTTAAAATGTACAAAAAGCTTCATCTTAAATTATTGTTTGTATTGTGTTCTGAAATTTTTGAAAAGATGTGCATTCATCCCATTAGCTTTTAGCCTTTGATAATTTTCCTAACAAATTTGAATTGAATTTGTATCCAGTTGTTTTGTGTTTGTATGATAATCAATTGTTTTTATAACTTCTTTCATATATAACTTCCTTGTTAATTTAATTGGATATCACATAGAAGAGTAAGGAATCATCCTATGATGGAATCCCATGAAGAAATGAAAGAGGAAATGGGAGGGAAGATTAGCTGCATACTGACATTTTCTCCCTCTGTCTTCTTACCCACTGTGATGCTAGATGTTCTTGCACCGTTGCTTCCTCCACACTGTGTTGTGCTGAGGCCTCTGAAACCAGGAGTTAAATTAGCTTTTCTCCCTCACATTCTTCTGTTGCTTGTTTTGTGCCCAGTCATGCAAAAGCAATAACATTTCCTTTTTAAATTTATTTTACTTTATCATATTTCCTGTTGATTTTAGTTTTTTTTTTACTTTAACCAGAATCTAATAAAACTTATATTACCATATTGCAATTTGGAATCAATTTCACAGTATTTGTAAATATTGCATTTTGTCAGAAAATAATTTTTGTTCTGTAGAGAAACTTTCATTTGTATTTTGAATGTAACTTTTCATGAATTTAAAAGGACCATGTGTTATTAGATTTGGAAACTGGTATAAGTCCACACTAGATTTATCAGTTCACATTTATGATGGACCTAAACTATTTCAAGGCACCTTTGAAAATTAAGCATCAGATTTTATATCTTAAATATCTTCTCATCTTCAGTTGTAAAGATTCCAGGACATTTTCTGCTGTTTCTGTTGGGTGAATGATTATACATAACTAACAATAAGATAGACAGTTCTACCAATTCCAAAGGAGAAGACAAATTTGCCTTTTTGGTAAATGGTACCTACTGCCACTAAATAAAAATTTTCCTCATCAACTCAAAAACCAAACAGACAGAACTCGGTGAGAAATAATACTTTATGATCTTTGTACACCTTAATGATCCATTTTGACATTTAAAAATAGTGATCATTTCCTATTCTGCTAAAATTAATGGCTAAATTTTCAGTGGATAAAAATTAATTTTATACTCAGGATTTTTAAAAATTGTTTCCTAAGATGGCTGCTTAAACTATTGAAATATAACACTATTTTTTTTGCTTTATAATCGCATGGCTAGCATTCTATTGCTAATACCAGGAAACATTTCCAGTTTGAGCTAATACAGGGGGAGGTTGACTTAAGGAATTGTTAATATTATGCCTAATTTGTTATGTTATTGATCAACGGTATATTAAAACATCTCTTTAAAAGAGAAATTGCTATGTATATTATCCCACAAGACTAGAAGTACTTGTGATCACCTAACATAAAGTAGTCATTATACAATTATTAAAAATGATTGCATATAGGTGGGTGATAAGATAGAGGACTGAAAGCCAAGTCCAACCTGAGTTACAAAGTCCAAAGCTTGCCTAAGCAAATTAGAGAACGCTTGCCTCAAAATGAGTTCTGAAACGAGCACTGAGGCTATGAAACGGTGGTGGAGTGGCTACCTCGCTTGCACAATATTCTCTTCTCAATCCCTATCATGATAAACGGGAGAGAAAAACGTGCTTAAGTTTAATTAGACTAACATTAAGTAGTAATTCATTTGAAATAGTAAGCCAGTTCTCTATTGTGTATAGCTTAAGATTCACTCATATTGTTGGAAGCTCCTAAATATATTCTTAGTGGGTGTTTGTGATAGAAATAGTGTAAACAGAAACATTAGATGTCAAGTATTGAGTAAAATGCTTTCATTTTCCCCTTTCCTTTTTACAATGTGGAAAAGAATAATCGGTTAAAAGAATACATGAAATGTGTGGTTTTCTCAGAAATTCCATTATTGTTAATAATATGTGTCATCAATATTTAGATCTACAGAACTTTGTGATTGTTTTTGAGTTTTGTGTTTCAGAGGGTAAATTATTAAACTGCATTTTATATGCTGTTAATTCACATCTGTCTGTACAATTCATGATATTTTTATTTATATTTACACTTACATACTGATTTTTGATTTTTTTATTTCGAAAGTAGTTTTCAGAAATGTTGCTTATACATTTTTATACTCAAGTAAATTTTCATGATTATATCATGAATATATTAAAGGATATTGATATAAATGGAGAAATAAAACATTTAGTGCTGATTTTAAACAACGAGAACTTAAGTGATGCAATTTTTACACATTAATTTCTGCATATATTTCATTGAAACTAAGATATAGTGCAAAGTTTGTGAATTTGAAGTCTATTCTAAAGTGATTACAAACTGGATATGGGTAGGAGAGAACGTGGGGAGAATTTTAGAGTATTTAGATGAGAAGAAACAATATTTCTAAAATATGGTATGAAAAAATATTTCGAATAAAAGAAAAATAGAAAACCTAAATATGCCACCTCAACATGCCAAAATAATTAATAAACAAAAACATTCGTATTTAAAAGACAGGACACCATCCTAGCACTTGAGAGGCAAAGATAGCCAGACATCTGGGTTCTCTAGCAGTCAAGCTTCGTCTTTAAACTCTAAACCAATGAAAGTCCATTTCTCAGAAAGAAAAACGAACAGTATCTTTATAATGACACCCTAAACTATCCTCTGGCCTCTGTATGGACACACACACACACACACACACACACACACACACGTGTAACACAATTAAGATGGCGATCCTGCCTTCCGTCATCTCAGAATGAGCCTGTGGGTGAGAGCTGTCTCCTCCCATTTCACATTGCTCTCTAGTTCTGGGATAAAAGAAGTGCACCACTACTGTCTGGTTTCCATAGCAAACTAGTGTGGCTACTGGGATTAAGGGTGTGTGCCACCACTGTCTGGACTGTAAGATTGATTAGTGCTGTTGTTTTCCTCTCTGAACTTCAGGCAAGCTTTACTTATTAAAATAGAAATGAAATAACACTGCACAATCGCAGTTGTGCACATATACGCTGGCAAACACACTTCATAAAAGAAATTAGCACTTATCATACACTGAATTTAAAAAGTAAGGTGTTTCATGGTGACATTTTCATATATGCATATAATGAGTTTTCATAATGTTATCTTTTGCTATCACTAGTGCGTAGAGAATTTTGTACGATATATTTTAATCATCTTTTCCGTTTCTAAACCCCTCCTTCATCCATCACACAGTTTTCTCCTGCTGCTTTTCCTCTTCCCTCCTCCTCTTTTTCTTCCCTCCTCCCCCCTTGTTACTAAATTCTCCTCCACTTCTGCTCCTCTTCTTCTTGTCCATAAAGTTCAACTTTTATTGTTCTAGTACACTTAGGTAAGTAGCCTTCCTCTAGAGCTTGATTGAATTACCAGAGAACGCATGCTTTAAAAAAGTAATTATACCTCTTCTTGCTATTATCCGTTGCTCAGAACTCTTAGTTAAGGGTGAGATTTTGTGTCCAGTTCCCTTCACAGTGCTGGGAATTTTTCTGGCTTGAACTATTTTTTTTTCTATTTTCTCATTCTTCTCTTTTACTCTGTCCATAAAAATTCTATATATTCCTGCTTTTAATTTCACATCTTTTCATTTTAGCTTCCTCACCTATGGAAAAAGAAACCGGTTAATAGTTGTCTTTGTAGGATTCATTTATTTTAAAATGCTGATCTACAGTTCATTCCAGATTCCTGAAACATATTTCCATGAATCAAATTTCCACCTTGTGAACACAGCCACACAGCAAAGGCAAATATGCCTCTTACAAAAGAACCTAGCACTTTATAATGCTGAGTGCCTCTCTTGACTATATTTAAATTCTAATTCATGTGGGAAGAATAAACCGTTCAACTTTGTACCTGTTAGCCAGGTTTTCTGTGGCTTGAGTGATAAAATTAAGTTGAGTCATTATAGATGAGTGATACAAAGTGAGAATTTACACCTGCGCTGAAAATTCTGAAGCAAGGATGTGAGAAAGATTATTTACCCAGAATTTCAGCAATACTGTCGATAAGGACATGTAAAAATAATTATTGTTAGCTGCTAGGTACTGATAAAGCTCTCATGTTTTTCATATATTTGTAATAATTTGATATGGAATAGTTGGTACAAAAAGAACAATACATATTTAATGTTATTTAATTAGTGTTTATATATGTGTTAACATAACAAAATAAATAAGAGACTTGCAGCTTTCTAAATGTTCTTTGAGTTTCATCATCTTTATTTTTAATATTTGGAGGTTTATTTCATGTGTGTGTGTGTATGTGTGTGTGTCCATTCTTGTGAGAGAGACAGTAGGGTATTTTATAAGAATGCAATATAAGATATAGTCTCTTAAGACTAGAGGATCAAAACAACATCATTATTTATAGACCCAAGATTGTACTGCAGGTTTCAGAACTTTATGCCGCAGAACCAAAACACTTTTTTTTTCCAGAGTGCTCATGGGCCCTCAAGAAGAACGAAAACTTGTGTAAGATTTTATTAAGATGGGAGAAATATTCAGTGTGCCTCAGCCAATATCCAGTTGCAATGACACAGGCAAATACAGAATCCTCAAAGAGATGCTTAAGGAGCACAATAGTCAGTAATAAATCCTGTCATCTACTGTTGTGCTTCCTTCACAGAATATTTAATGTACAGATGCCTTAGAGCAAAAGTACAGCATTCATAAAATGACACAGTCAGATAAGTGTATTAAAAGCTATACAGGGTGCAAAGAAGCATTTGACTTTTGTTAGACACTAACTGCAAGGCTACATCAGGAAAGATTAGGCAATACTGAATGCTTGTCACTGCATTTGAGACATCTGATACAGACAATGCTAGTGTTATGTGTTAAATTCATCTGTATGGTGAAAGAGTAAGATGAAGTTAAACAGTATGATTATGATGATTAGTGGTATACCTTTGGGAAGTGTTTAATTTTATGTATGGCCAGTTGTTCTTTGGACTTTAAGCATTGAATGTCTTGGGCTTTTTAAATAAATGAGCATAGATATTTACCCTTCTATATTTAGCTTTCTCTGACCTTTGCCATGTGATATATTATACCACCTCAGTACTCTGACAATAATGAGGTTGTCATCAAATTGTAACTTTACTCTTTCAATCAAACTGATTCTTTTATTATAGCCCTACTCAGCTTTGGGGATTATGAAATCGCAAGAACAAAGGAAGAAGATAAATAAGAACTTTTTATTGTGTTTTCCTAAGCAAGTCATGACTCCAAAGCACATGGAGAAGCTCAGTAGGAAGTCGACAAAGTCTGATGATGAATTAAAGACAAGCACGAGCTCCATAAAGCTTTCCAGGTTAATCTATGGTGCATGACATGCTCTTTGTTAACTTTCTTGTTTATTGTTTGCATCTTTCACATCATGCATCTGTATCCCGTTCACTTCCTCATCCCCTCATATCTGACCTCTGCCCTTGCAACCTCCCCCCCAAATAAAATAAAATAAAAGTTAAAAGAAATCAAGAAGAAGAAGATGAAAAAAAAAAAACAAACAGAAACCATTCTAGTCATGGAAGTTATAGTGCGACACAGATAATATTTTATCCATACATCTTTACTTGCAAGTGTTCATTGCAAAGAGGCATTGATCGGGTTCCAAGCAACTAGTTTCTGCTACCCTATTGATGTCGGGCCCTCACTGATAATCCTCTTGGATATGTGTTGTTCCCTATGTGATGTAGGAGGGTCATCTGTCTATGTGTTTCTTTCATTGGTTAATAAAG
>LOEQ01012996.1:7766-20024 GCA_001685075.1 Bramus lutescens
TCTGTAATGAGATCTGGTGCCCTCTTCTGGACTACAGGCATACACACAGACAGACTATTGTGTACATAATAAATAAATATTAAAAAAAGAAACAAACAAACAAAAATGCAACCAGGCAGTGGTGGCACATGCCTTTAATCCCAGCACTAGGTGGATCTCCAAGTTCAAGGCCAGCTTGGTTGAAAAAGTGAGTTTCAGGACAGCTGGGATACAGTGAAACCCTGTGAAAAAAGATGCAAAATGAAATAAGAATGGAGGAAGAGAGAGAGAGAGAGGAGGAGGAGGAGGAGGAGGAGTGAAAACATCATCAGGGAGGCAAACCACCAACAGACAGGAGATTTCACTGCATTAAGAACACTCATTACTGGAAATTTGGAAAGCTATGTTTCACACACCAGAGCACTTAAGGAGCTGGGAGTGTAGCTCAGTTGTAGAGGGCTTGCCTAGCATGAACAAGGCCCTGGGATCGGTCCCCAGCATCACATAAACTGAGCATGGCTGTACCTTGGAAGATAGAGGCAAGAGGATCAGAGGTTCAAGGGCAGCTCCGTTACCATGGGCATTCGAGACCAGCTTGGCCAAGATTCTGTCTAACAAGGAAGAAAACAGCC
The DNA here is from genome assembly GCA_001685075.1 of Bramus lutescens. Lineage (NCBI taxonomy): Eukaryota > Metazoa > Chordata > Mammalia > Rodentia > Cricetidae > Bramus > Bramus lutescens. Next base: position 8,378 of record LOEQ01012996.1, read on the forward strand.
GAACACTCTGGCAGTACTCTACGTCCAGGCCAGCCTACTGCCCTCTTACAGTGTGCTCGGTTAACTCTTCCTAAAAAGAAAAGCTGGGGCTGCCAAGGTGGCTCAGAGGGCAAAGTGCTTCCTTTGCAAATCCATCGACCAAACCTTGATCCTTGGAATCCACTTAAAGGTGAGAAGAGAGATCCAGTTCCACAAGTTGTTCTCTGACCTCTACATGGGTACTATGATGTTCTTGTCCTACATGCAGAAATCCACACATGTCGCACATACACACACACACACATGTACTCACACACACATACATATGTTCCCACATACACTCTCACACACATCTACACACATGTACTTACATGAACATGTACATGTGTTCCCATACACATATGCATGCACATACACACACGCACACAATGAAGACAAATGTTTTTAAGGAAAAGCACTTAAGTCACTATTCATATTGGCTGCATAAAATATATATAAATAAAACCACCTAGCCATTTAATAGACTCTGAGAGCATATACATATATCCAAACAAAATATATTGAAACAATCCATTCTCTCTAAATCCTCCAAAAGTTACTCTGTACTGCAGTGACCTTGGACCTTCTGGCTCTGTCTCCTTTTTTTTTTCATCTTCCAGAGACTGGCTTGGAGCAGCATTAGCAGGAAATAACAAGCTACAGATTGTTTACTTCACACCTCGTGGTACCCCCAACAAGAACGACAGCTTGTAATAACTAAACAAATTAAATTACTGGAAGGTCAGCTTATGATGAGGCCACACTAGATAGATAATTAACAGATATGGGTCACCAGCCTGTCTGCCAAGAATACACTTAACAGTGTGACAAGAAACACTTATTAGCATCTCCTATGTCTTATCATTTCCTATAGATGCTCTCCTTCAACCCTTACCGCCAGGCCACAGGGGAGTCTAAGTATCTTTATTTTGTAGTTTGGAACATTAGGCTGAAAGAAGTTAATAATGCCCCCGACCAGTTAATCAGCTAGCACACCAGGCAGAGTGGTACTCATCTATAACTCCAGCGTGTGGGACAAGCAGCAGGAAGATTGTGAATGAAGGCCAGTCTGAGTACATAGCAAGACGGAGACCGGGGTCTGGCAAGATTGCTCAATGATAAAGACCCTCGCTGCCAAGCTCAATGGCCTGTGTCCAACCCCCAGAACCCACATGGCAGATGGAGGGGACCACCTCTTACAAGTCGTCCTCTGACCTCCACAAACATGCCATGTCATACGTCTGCCCCCCAATGAATAAATAAATAAACGTGTGTTTTTTTTAAAGTTGCTTAAAGATCAAGGTCTGCCTGGGTTACATAATGAGACTTGTCTCAAAATAAATGAATAGTAGCTAAGACGTGACAGATCCTTATATAAATTCAGTATTTTTCTGACTCAAAGTCTATATGCTTTTTTCCTCTTTTTTTTTTGGTAAAATACTTTTGGTTGGTTTTGGTGTGTGGTGTTAGGAAGGGCCTTGTAAATGTCAGGCAGATATTCTGCCATTGAGCTACAACCCCACCCTTTGCACACTGTGAATACTGGGATGTTTTGCCACATGGGGATGCTCTTCATTTTAATATATTTAGTCAGAGTTAGTATTTCATCTAAAACTGGGAAACAGTGCAGCTCCATTGTTGATACCATGGCTCCACGGAGGGATACATGTATGTGGATGGATGTAAATCTTTCACAGGAAACGTGTGTAAAGATGATTATCATATTACTTACCCCAGGTTAGTGGGAATCTAGTTGATAAGTAAAAATGCATCACCCAGGCATGGTGGCACAGGTCTGTGATCCAGTTCACAGAGACTGAAGTGGGAGGATCAAGCGTTCAAAGTCATAAACACCGCACGTCTCTCTTGTCTGTGGATGTCAACTTCGAATTTTTAGGTTTATGTGTTTATCTTAAAAAGCCAGAAAGCTAGAAAGGAGCCATTAGAGAGGGTGCATGGCAAAGAGGCCTTGAGGCCACAGCCAAATGAAAGTTCAATGAGATCAAAGAGAGATGGATGCTGAGGTTGTAGGGGTCAAGTAGTGGGAAGGGCAAGGGTTAGCTAACGGCTTACGAAAATGAGACACAGTACCCACCTGCAACAGGGGAAGAGGCAAGATTAATATTCCTCAGGCATGACACTTACAGGGCTAGCGACGTGACTAGGTAGTCAAGTGCTTGCCCAGAAAGTAAGTACAAGTCTCTGAGCTAAAATTCTAAAAAACTGAAAACAAATGTCTGTGTGCTATGGACTATAAAGAGTTTGACTTTAACGTCTCTGAAGTCAATATAAAAATAGCAGTTCTTTGACAGTGTCTGATAGCCATCCCTGCTCTGTTGGATTCCATCTCTAGTGTGCCTTGTTTGGAGGTCCCAGAGAATTCCCTTGACCAAGGAACCTGCTACCCTATGCTGGGTATTGCAGCCCAGACCTGAAATCCCAATACTTGGAAGGCTGAGGCAGGTGGACTATGTGTTTAAGGTCAGCCTGCTACTCACTCGACCTTGTACTGGGAAAAGCTGAAACCCCTTTCCAGTTGAATGCATTTTCCCTTGAGGTTTGAGAGCTCCTGCAAGCTCCAGGACAGAGACTAGCACAATTCTGATTCTCTTTGAAGAGGGGAGAGTGGTAATTCTTTTGTTTTGGTCTAGTGATGGTTTCTAAACCTTCCTTTCACTTTCAAAGAGATCTGTGTTGGTTGTTTGCAATGGGAGAGGTTATTATCAACCAGTAGCCCCCAGATCCTGCTTGACTCCTATTCTAAATCATGTAGTACCAGTGTGAGTTGAATTTAGTGCCTGTGCTCCAGTCTAGACACACATCTGCCTTACAATGACAGGTGACATCACCTCTACATGGGAATATGATCTTCCTAGACATGCTTGTGGCTGAAAGCACAGTGTTGTGGAGAAACAGTACTGTCTGCATGGTGGGGGTGGGGTCACGAGAGGAGGAATGATGTATTTCTTCCTTAGCTTATCATAATTAGAGATATTTGTGTGAAAATAGAATCTCTGTTTCTTAAGTGTTGCTCAGCTCCTGCTGATAGGCTCTCACTCACAGGCAGCGTCCTTTGTGATATAATAGTTAGTTGCTGTGGAGATGATTATCCTGTCATGAAGAAGAGAGACTTATGAATTTAAATGAAGAACGAGCAGAAGGAACAGAGGAAGCCAAGCACTTCATCTATTTTAATTTTCTCTTGCCTTTTTAATATATGTTACATCATAAATTTGGATGTATCAACTTAAATAATAGTTTCAGGGCTCGTGATGAATAATGTCAAAGGAAATTTTACAAGAAAAGGCCAGTCAAAATACTGCCATTCCATGCAGAGATAAGAATCAGTTCAAATTATAAAAGCACTCGACAATAATAAGCATTTACTACTGAGCTATACTCCAACTTTTAAATAAACAAACTGTTTAGATAGTCCTATTATCACTGAGCTTTTGATGAGTTGTTGACGTGGTTTAGGCGCTAGCCAACAAGTTGGAAGCAAAAGTTAGTATAGACAATGGACGCTGGGTCTAAAACAGAAGTAGGTTAGATCCCGACTCTACCCTTTATGAGTTGTCTTGGGCAGGCCAGTTGCCACCCTCTGAACTTTATTTTCATTAATTCTAAAGTTAAGATAAATTTGTAGAGTGTTTTTCAAGACTCCCCAACTGGTCTGAATGCCTATGACTTAGCTTTTTACACCTATGTTGATGTAACAGATAAATTATGAAATCCCAGTGAAATTGTATTTCTTACTCTTGTAGATTCCAATGTAAGTTAGGCAGAGTTCCTCCCTTTGAGGGCTAAAGGTTTTCAATTCAAATTTTCGATAGTCGGGAAAGGGAGAGATGAGATGAGAGAAGCACACCAGCGGTTTAACTTCCTAGACCCCAAACAGGCACACACTGCTTCCATTTATAAACCCCTGGCCAGAGCACACTGCCAGACGGTTCCCCCACCCACAAGGGAGGCTCGGAAATGAAGAGGAAATCATGAAGCCGCTGGTGGGCAGTGAGAGTCTTGTTACAGCCTCGATTCCTTTTTGTAACACTTGGAAAATACAGCGTAGCCCAAGGATTTGTAATTTTACCGATGAGCCAGCTGGGATAACAAAGGCTGGTCCAGGGGTTGAAAATGAGTATGATGACTTGATTGAGAATATTTTCATTTTCATCTAGAACTAGTAAGGAGACAGAAGGAAGGATGTACTTGAAGTTAATTAGGGAAGCAAGATGGTGCGTGCTGGATGCAGGACAGCAGTGCATATAACTGCTGGGCTCCACACTGAAGCATGTCTCAGATCCAGCAGTCTTCCCTCTGAACACAAAGAAATATAGTGCCCTTCCTTCAAAATTTCTGATGGGTTTTATAGTGTAAAAGTCAACCCCCTGGTTTTGTGTCTAATAAGGCGAACAAAATACAATAGTGACATGTCTTCAATCTCTTATTTCTCTCAGAAACCACAGCATTCACTCCCATGATGCAGTCGGATGGCTTCACTGTGTTCATCTCTGCCAGAAAACGGAGGTCTCTGAAAGGACATATACCATACAGCATTGTGTTTGTTTTCAATGAAAAATGTTTTAAAAAAAAACCTGAAATTCTTATTTCCCCCTTTCAGGCATTGTATTTGGCCTTACAGGTGGCAACTTGTCTTTTTGCTAATTATTAATAAAGCGTTAAGTTCCTTGCAAGAGGACTCAAAGGCTCCAGCTGGAAATCATGATACAAATCTTGCCTTGGGGCTGGTGAGTAATGGTTATGGTACGACTTCATTCCTGACTTCTCAGGCCTTGTCCCGCAGCCCTTTCCTCTTGAAATCTGCTTGGGAAACATTGTTGGGCCCATTCTTCCTGAAAGCTGAGCTCTGACCCATCTCATCATCATATGATTCACCTCCTAGTCTTTACAATAAAGTTGCTTTCCACAGACATCCGAAGCCAGCTTCTACAGCTGGTAACTACGAACCTCGAGGGATAAAGATATTTTCCTTGAGTCTCCAGGGCTAAGTCAAGGCCGATACTTCTCTTCGTGGTCTGGGCTGATGTAATACATCCATAACCTGAGTGGGGTGTGGTGGTGCAACCTGTAATCCCAGCACTCAGGAAGCAGACTTGAAAGAATGGCCACAAGTTCAGCGCTACCCTGGTCTACACAGTGAGTACCAGGCCAGCCAGCGCCACGTAGTGAGAGCCTGTTTAAAAAATAATACAGGAACAAATTAACAAATGAAATCCCCAAACCCCCTCAGCTGGATAAAAAATGAGCAGAATTTTATTTGTCATTTTGAAGGGGACTCTGCTTGGTTGCAAGATTCAAACTTCCTGTTATCCTTACATGGCAAAAAGTGGGCAAGAAAGCTTTTTGGGGTCCCCTTTATTATGAGCACCGATTCAATTTCTAAGCCTTTAGTCCTTATAATCTAATTGCCTAACAAAGGTACTTCTCAGTGTCCCCTGGGGCTGGGATAGCAGCCTGTGAATGATGAAAGATGCAGTCATCCAGGTCCTCACAGTCAGTATTCAACACTGGAGGCTCAGCGATGACAGCCGGACAGCACTGCTGGTAACCTCTGAGCCTAGTTTCTAATGCATCAATTCTTGCTAACTTGTTCTAAAGATTTAATGCAACCCCAGTAGGTTGCTTTTGGAGATTACTAAATGAATCCTGAAGTTTACACATGCAGAAATAAAAGCACAGACAAGCCAACAGAGCAGTTTGTGGACGGACAATACAGGATTACTTTTTTTTCCCTAGTTTTTCAAGACAGGGTTTCTTTTTATAAATTTTATTTTATTTATTGTTTTTAATTGAGCTATAATTTTCCCTCATGCCCCTTCCTTTCTCCCCTCTCCCCATCCACCCTTTCCCTGCCCCCCCACACTCCCAATTTACTCGGGCGATCTTGTCTTTTTCTCCTTCCTAGGCAGAGTCATGTATGTCTCAGGGTCATCTTTGTTAAGACAGGGTTTCTTTGTGTAGCCTTGACTGTCTTAGAACTAGCTCCGTAGACCAGGCTGGCCTTGAACCCACAGATATCTGCCTGCCTCTGTCTCTCAGGTGGTGGAATTAAAGGTGTGTGCTACCACTGCCCAGTCAGGATTACTATTAAGCTGCACTAATCAATGGAAATAAGACAATAGGGCCAGCTAAAAGGTTCAGTGATAAAGGCGCCTGCTACTAAGCATGACAGCCTGAGCTTGATCTGCTGCAATACCTTCATGGTAGAAGGCAAGAGCCAGCTCTGGTAAGCTGCACACACACACACACACACACACACACACACACGCACACACACAAATGTAAATTTTTATTTAAAAAATAAAGTAATACAACAAAATAGGGAATCCAGATATCAATTTCCATAAATTTTGTAAGCTAATCTTTGACAAGAAATCAATACAATGGAAAAGGTTGGTTTTAAAATAGAATTCTTGTTTGTTTCTTTCTTTGATTTTTACTTTTTGGTTAATCTTTAAAAGAAAGGGAGTGGTGTGTTTCACTTAGCCCATGCTAGCCTCAAACATATTGTGTACGAGAGCCAACCTTGAACTCATGATCCTTCTGACTCTACTGAGATCAAAAGCATGAGCCATCATTCCTGTCTTACATTTTGTCTTATGAGACAGAGTCTTACAATGAAACTATGACCTTGTAACTCAGTATATAGCCAGGACTTTGAACTACTAGCAATGAACTACAGGAATGAACAACTAGCAATGGATGACTTAAAGATCATCTCTTTAACAGATGGAATTAAGAAAACTGGACAGCCATATGCAAAAAATAAATAAGTGTTGTTGAGTCTCCAGGGGTTGCGCAAAGATGGGGGACAGACCATCAAAGTGTATTAAACCAGAAGCAAACTTTATTCCAGGAAAAAGACTAAAAAATTAAAAAAAAATCTCCATGGCACACAAAAAGCTTATCAGCTAGCTGAGACCAAAGCTAGAGATGGACTTGTAAGGTTGTGGCAAAGGATGGTCTCTCTACTCCCCCTTTTTATAGCAAGAAGCAATAAGCATTAGTCATGAACAAAGGAAGTTTTACAATCTCGAGGTAAAACTCAGATACAAATTGTCTTTTTTTACAATTTCCATTTACAGAGTTTTTCAGTTAAATTAGTGTTTGTATTTAGTCCATTATTTTTCCCTGCCACTTTCTGATGCTATTTACCAAAGCTCTGCACCTCCCCTGATACTGCCAGTTTCACATAGCAGGGAAGGGTATGGGAAAACGCACAACCAAAAAGTCAGGCACATCCTATCATTTAAAAGTTAACTCAGCTCATATCCATTGTTGATCACAATGGCCGGGAGGTTATCTTTGGGTTAATTCTCAGTTTACAGAGAGACCCTCAATTTGCAGAGGATTGTTTCAGCCTTGCAGATAGAGCTATTTGTTGTAAAACTGCCCACTGCTAATAGCTGCTGAGAAAGCTGCTGACAGTCTGCTCTCATTCTCCTAGGCTTACAACTTTATTTCTCTATTTATTTCTGGAGTCCTCATTTCTATATTCTTATTCTTGGATTCTTCAGTATAGGTGCTGCTCTTATACCAAAAAATATGCACATGCACACAAACAATTTAAAATGGAGCACATATGAATGTGCCCATGTAATCTTAGTGCAAAACCAACTATGATGACCCTAGAGGATAAATAAGGGAAAACATGAATGGCTTAATGGCTTTGTGTGTGAGGATGGGTTTTCAAATACAGCATAAAAAATATGAAAGGAACTGGGCGGTAGTAGCACACACATTTAATCCCAGCACTCAGGAGGCAGAGACAGGTGGATCTCTATGAGTTCGAGGCCAGCCTGATCTACAGAGCAAATTCCAGGAAAGGCTCCATAGCTACAGAGAAACTCTGCCTCAAAAAACAAAAATCAAAAAAAAATATGAAAGGAGTAGGTGAGCTTCACTAAATTCAAAACTTAGCTCTAAAAGATACTGTCGAGAACTAGAGATAAGGCTCAGTGTTAAGAGCATGACTGTTCATGCAGAGGACCTGGGTTTAGTTCCCAGCACCCACAAGGCATGCATAAATTGTATTTACATTGTACATTTAGAGAAATGAAAACGAACATTCACACAAAAACCTGCCCACAAATATTTAGAACAGCCTTATTCCCAATTACCAAAACTTATTGTTTTGTTTCATTGCAAGGTCTCTTTGTGTAGTCCTAGCATCCTGAAACTGCAATGTAGACCAGGCTAGCCTCAAACTCACAAAGATCCTACTGCTTCTGCCTCCCAGAGTGCAAGGATTAAAGGTATGTGACACTGGCAACTACTGAAGCAAATAACAAATTGAGAATTCCCTTCAAATGATGAAAGGGTAAATAAAGCACAGTACAACCAGATAGTAGAATATTAAACACTAAAATAAATGAGCTGTCAAACTACAAAAAGATGTAAGGACTTTGCTTGACTTGCAAACCTGGAACCCAGACTTAAAAAAAAAAAAAGCAGGACTCAGTGGCTCAGCTGGTAAAATGCTTGCCACACATGTGTGGAGCTCTGACTTAGGATGCCCAGGACCTCTGTAAAGCTGGATGTGTGCTAGAGTGTGCATCTGTATCCCCAGAGCTCCTACAGGGAAGTGGGAGGAATCAGAATTCCCAGAATCTTGCAGTCCAGCTAGTCTGCTTTATTCAGCAGAGAATAAGCAGAAACCTTGCCTCAAGTAAGGTGGAAGGTGAAGACCAACATCCAGTGTTGTCCTGACCTACTGTGTGCAGGTCACAAGCTATGGCACATGCACTCCCCATACTCACACATGTGTGCACACAGGATGGGGATTTTTTTAAAGATGTACTCAGTGAAAAAAAGCCTCTCTGGAGGCTACATACCATGTGGTTCTGGAAAAGGGAAAGCTGTGGAGACAGTGAAAGAACCTGACTTCCGGAAATTCAAGAAGAAGGTGAGATAGTAAACAGCACAAAGGACTTTTAGGACATGAAACTGCTTGGATACCATGAAGGAATTGTGATGGTTATTCTTGAGTGTCAAGTTGATGGATCTGGAATGCGCTAAGATTCAAGCCTTTGGGTAGCTGTGTTTGTGAGCATGTTCCCAGGAAGAACTGACAAAGGGAAGGGGATGCTCCCATAGAATGCTTGATTGACACTTCCTGCAAGGTGGCAGGTGGCACATATATATGAAGAAGGTCCAGAAAAAGGCAGCTTGGCTTGCTTGTCGACCCAGCTCTGCCTCTGCCTCTTGCTGGTGAGCTCCAGTCTTCCTGTGTCTGCTGTCATGCTCCACTAACATCTGAGTCTAATGTCTGCCTTCTGAGATGTACAGAGGAGCAAAAGCTCTCCTAACATCCTCCAGTGCCAGATTGCGGTTCCTGAGGCATATGACTCCCTGAACTGTGTAGCTACTGCCCGGCTTCTCCAGTATGCAGGTAGCCATTGTTGGACTACCCAGTGTCTATTCTATAAGCTACTTTAGTAAATCCCCTTTAATAATATTTATACATCTATCATTCTATATCTACACATCTATATCTATACATCTATAATGTCTGTACATCTTTGTAACATTCTCTTAGCTCTATTCCTCTAGAGAATCCTTGCCTAAGAAAAGTAGTATCTTAGTGTATTTACGTCAAAGCCCATGTAGCTCACAACATGAAGAGTGAAGCCTAGTCAGCTACAGTTTTGTTGCTGATGGGGGCATAGGTTCATCAGCTACCCAGCCATGCCACTCTGTTGTCTGCTGTTGAAAGTAGTGAGTACTGTGCCTTTAGAAGGTGGGGCCCCTACTGGAAATCAGCATCTTCAGCTTGACCTTGTTATGAGCCTAAAACTGTTCTTAAAAAAATAAATAAATAAAATCAAGGTAAGAGCACTGGCTGCCCTTCCAAAGGACACGGGTTCAATTTCCAGCACCCACATGGCAGCTCACAACTGTCTGTTACTCCAGTTCCAGGAGATCTGACACCCTCACATAGACATGCATGCAAGCAAAATGCACCAATGCACATAAAATATTGACTATAAAAAATCAAGGCATAGCCAGACATGGTGGTACACACCTTTAATTCCAACATTTAGTAGGCAGAGGCAAGTTTAGACATTGCAGGCCAGCCAGGGCTACACAGTAATACTGACTCAAAAAAAAAAAAAAAAAGGAAAAGTTAAAAGCAAGACAAGACATAAAGCGCAGAGAAAATATTCTAAAGAATTTGTATTAAGATATATAAAAGAGTCTTAAAAATCAATACAGACTAGAGAGGTGGCTCAGCATGTAGAGAGAACCCATGTAGAGAGAACTTAATTCAATTTCTAGAACCCACACTGGGTGACTTTTGGGGGTCAGCCATGATAAACTAAGTATGAACAGGTCACCCAAAGGAAGTTCTTTATTTCTAACAATTATCACCTGCCCTCGATAAATTTAATTAGAGGCCTGAATCTCAGTAGTTTACCCTGAGGCAATATCTGGTTGCAGGACCCCACCACCTCCCAAGAACAGACCAATCAAAGGAAATGCCTAACATTCCAACCACAGTAGAAGGGATCGCCTGCCAGCACACACTCACCAGGACACCCCTAGACAAATGTCAGCCAATCAGAGGTCCTGAACCTCAAAGACCCCTCACCCCCCACCTTTACTACTATAAAAACTCAATTCTAACTGAGCTCGGGACTCTGTTTATTCTAATATGTTGGACATGCAGAGAGACTGAGTTTGCAAACTTGATTCAAATAAAGGCTCTTTGTTTTTACATATGGGACTCAGTTTCCTTGTTGGCTTTAGTGGGGACTTCACAGATTTGGGCATAACATGGCTCACACCATCTGTAACTCCAGTCCCAGGGGAATATGATGTTTCTTCCTCTCCAAGTCACTAGGGTGCATGTGTACAATACAACACAGAGACACATACACATTGTTTGGCTGGAACCTCTTGCTCACTCCTGCTTCATCCTGAAAGCCCCATTCCTCTCTCTGCAAACTCCACCCTCTCAGAGAGTCTCCAACAAAGAAAAGGCACCAAAAGGCCCAGTTCTGCATTCTTGGCCGCTGCAACAACTCCTCCCCTGAAGTTGCCGGTAGCCCAAGACCCCACCTAAAGCAGTCAGCTTTTGACCTTACTTGGGCACAAACTCAACTTAGAGAGGACAAGTCACCACCCCCTTGCCTACAGGGTATAGAAGCTCACAGCTTTAGTTCAGTCATGTGACTTCTCTGCCCCATCTCTGGGACTGACTGACTGATCTGGGAGTTGCTTTGCTCAAATAAACCCGTTCTTTTACTTTTTCATTTCTGGTTTATCTAGCATACTGCATCGGGGGAGAAACCTATAATCACATTTACAGAAAACCTACTAAAAATAGTAAATTAAATCTTTAAGACATATAAAGACATGCCAGGCATCATGGTGCACATCTTTAATCCCAGCACTCGGGTGACAGAGGCAGGCAGATCTCTTGTGAGTTCGTGACAAGCCTGGTCTACAAGAGCTAGTTATAGGACAGGCCCCAAAGCTACAGAGAAACTCTGTCTCAAAAAAACAAAATAAATAAAATAAAATAAAAGTCTGTGCAATAAACAGTAATGCTGCACACCTTTTGTCCCAGCACTCAGTGTAATGGAGTCGCCGGCTCTGGGAGCAG
>LOEQ01012997.1:0-23384 GCA_001685075.1 Bramus lutescens
TATTTAGGCTAAGACCTGGGGAACCTGGACTTGACAGTCTATGGAGTTGCTATACACATACATATTTGAAGGACATTTTTAAAAGCGTTAAACCACAATGATTCTGATTCACTGCTCTCTCATACATACTAAAAAAAAAAAATGACTTCACACAATCAGTAACCAAAAGGTAGGTTTTTGTATCTCGCTGAAAATGTCACTTAATAAATAACGTCCAGACTTCAATGCGAACTATTGGTATGCTCCTAGATCCTTACACTTGTCCTTGAAGCCTAAATGGGCAATGAAGTAACTACAAAAGATTTCCTGCCACCAATAGAAGAATACCTTAATTCTTGAATATGACCTGAACTTGCAAGTTTTTACAAAAGATTTATTTTACTTTTAATTACGTGTGTGGGGGGGTGGTGGTAGGAGATGTACGTGTGAGTGCAGGTGCCTGTGGAAGCCCTGAGGCATCAGATCCCAAGCAGCTGGAATTACCTGTAATGGTGAGGAGGTCTGGTGGCGGAGCAGGAACTGAACTGAGGTTGCTGGAAGAGCAACACGTGCTCTTACCCACTGAGCTGTCTCTCCAGCTACCACTTGCAAGTTTTTAATATAATATTCATTTACTTATGAGACAGCATCCCTAATACAGCACTTAAAATAAGGGTGTCAAGTACAGTTTGCGGATAAGTTTCAAAGTTTAGGTCTCAACCACAAATTAAATCATTACAAGTTTCAGAAGAAATTAATTCATCTCATAGTTTATTTATATAACATATCTACTCAGAAAGTAATTTCCTGCCCACAGCTATATGACCTAGAGTGTTGATTCTACGTTTTGATGCACCCTAGGTGTCCAGTAATTGCAATCAAAAAACTAAAGCTAAAAAACATCCCCAGGAATCTGCACAGTCAGAAATTTGCAAAGCAGACAGTTGTTGAGCATTTCAGAAAAAAAATTTACTAGCAGGTGTTTTTGAGATTATTTGACATCCATCATTAGACAGAATGTCTCCCTGATGATAACAACTGTGTACTTTATACCTTTGCATTCCTCATCCATACTTGATTCTGTCTGTAGTGGATGTGGTTGTTAGAATAATGGCTACCAGTGGTGCCCATGTTGCCATGCAAAGAACCTGGATTAATGCAGCCTGACCTGTTGCTGTAGTATGAAGGTTGAAGATGGAAGTAGAGTTGCTCACTAGCTGCCTAACAGGTAAATCAGGGGAAGCAATGTGGATGAAGAGGTTGGCCCACTATGAACTAAGAGTTCTCAATGCATTGGAGAAGCAGTTCAGTGGGGCAGAGTGATAAGCTATGGGAAGGATGGAACCTCTTCCAGATTCTGAAGGCAGAGGGGGAGGCCATGAGCCAAGATTCACCTTCCAGAATACAGCCCTGTCTATAGTCTACAATTTTAGCCCCAAACAGCCTATTCGCAAGGTCTGAACTTCCGAAGCCATTATGTAGTAAGCTTTCGTTGTTTAACTCTGCAAGCTGTGCGGAAATTTGCTGTGATGCCAACATAAAAACAATAGAGAAGATAACCACTCGCTGTGAACTCATTAAATCGGGATTCCTTTTCTTTCAGTGACCCACTTTCAAGTTTCCTCCAGGCTCTGTCTATGAGGACTTCAGCGTTTCCCAGGTGAGCTTTGACCGTGCTGTGCAGGGACACGCAGCAGCTCCTCTCGGTTATCATTTATCTGTTCACCAACCTAAGCAAACGATATTTATAAATCTGAGAACGCTATATCTGCTGATATAACCAATATTTTATCTGCTTTTTCACTCAGCTAACATTTCCTGAGCACTTATAATAGACTACCATCGTGGCAGGCATTGAACAACCGAAGAATGAGCTGTGCACTCTCTCTGTCTTCAGCTTGCTCCCACAATCCTTAAGGAGACAGACAGATATATGCTAATGTGCTATAGTTTAGGAATGGAATCCAGACAATGGTAAAGAACTTTCCAGGGGAAATAAACAACTTTGCAAAAATGAAAGCTTACTGTAATTCATAAAAATGGTATGAAATGCATATTTATAGATGAATACTCTGGCCTTGTAATCAGTCATTAACTTGCCGGTTGATTAAAGACTCTCTAGAATTAATAAGATCACTGGGAACACTTTTCTGAAAACGACCCCTCTACACACACATATTCAGAATATAAATGGCCAAAGAATGCGCCGATAGATCCTCATTCCTAGAGAACTTGAGATAAGAATATAAGTGATGAACTGGTTTCCACTGACAAAGAGATGGCACACACTCCATGGTGTAGGAAACTCTGTCACACCAGGACATGGAGACTCTACATGAAGAAACAGAAGGCTGCCCACTGGAGAAAATGCTGCAACGCAGCCATTCAGGCCACAGCTAAGGCTGTCATTACTTGTGCTTCTGGTTGTTTTTTGTCCATTTGGCACAAGCTCGAGTCATTTATGAAGCAGGAATCTCAATGGACAGCTTGCTTTCTTCAGATTGGCCTATAGGCATTTCTATGAGATATTTTATTTTTCTAAGATTTATTTTTATTTTATGTCAATGGGTATTTTGCCTGTGTGTATGTCTATACAGCACATGTGTGCAATACCCAGGGAAGAAGGAAAGGGTGTGAAGCCCCAAGAGCAGGAGCTACAGATGGTTGAAAGCCACATTGTGGGTGCTGGAAGCTGAACCTGGGAGTCCTATGGAAGAAGGGCTGGTGCTCCTACCCTGTGAGCTATGTCTCCAGTCCCACGTTTTCTTGATTATTGACTGATATGGAATAGCACAACCCCACTGTAAGTAGTACTAACTCTACAGCGGGCAAGGGGCCCTGGATTGTTTAAGAAAGGAAACTGAATAAGGCATGGAGAAAGCCAGTAAGCAGCTTTTCCCCCTGGTCTCTACATCCGTTTCTGCCTCCAGGTTCCTGTTTAGGCCTTGGAGGACTATGAAGTATACGATCAAATAAATCTTTCCTTCCCTGACTTACTTCTGGTCATGGTGTTGTCACAGGAACAGAAAACAAGCCGGGACATTTGTCTCATTCACACTCTTCTTCTAATTCTAAGAGACACACTTGTGTTCTTGATATCAAGTCTCTATTTTGCTTAAAGTACTCTGAGTGAGTGTCTGCTCCTTACACAATGAGCTAATTCTAGTTCCATCTGACAGATTATTTCAGTCCAGACATTTTCCTTACTGAACTCATCAGCAGCATGGGGACATTGGATCAGTTTATCCTTTCAGGGAAGAGGTGGCAGAATTCATATTGAATGCCTAAGCACAAAGTTCTGAACTAAAAATTATCATATAAATACAAAACTTTGAAATATGTAGCTGTTTATAAAACATCATTCAGAGAAGACCCCTATTAAAACCTAAACGGAAAGATTTTTCTAACAAAAAATAGGTAAGAGAAAGTCCAATTTACAATGGGCACTGATTCAAAGTGGGGTTCTATATTCAAGTTCAGTCATTGATACTATGTTGCAAACATCAATAGATTGTGAGGAGCCCAGATCCAAGAGATACATCTACATCAATGCTTCTGCTTCTATGGTTTAGAGAACATTGAAGAAGGGGGGGGGGCAGAAGGATTCTAAGAGCCAGATGATCAGAAAGCCTGATTTTCTGTGAAAGAGTCTCTCCTAGAAATGGTGGCATAAATGAGGTTGGAACAATAGCAATATTAACGGACTTGTTAAATGGAAGGAAGAAAACTTCATGGGGGTCTTACCCCTATGCAAATCTCTGGCAACTATTGACTGCTGGGAGGAGAATTAGCCTCTCCTAAGGAAGAGCTTCCTTATTGGGTTGTCTAATGTGATCAGTCTTGAAACCATGTACACACAGTGCACATGTGTGTTGCTTGTGTGTACATTGTTTCAAGGTATATATATATATATATATCATATACACACATACATATGTAACACATAATCAAAAAATATTAGCAATTTGAGAGTGGGAACATGGAGGAGGTTTGAGTGAGGAGAACTGATTTAATTCTATTTCAATTAAAAACGTCGAAAAAATAAATAACTAGAACCATTTAGCGCAGACAAAACAAATGCCTCACAGATACAGTGTAGGTCCTGCCTCTGCCTTTCCCTGGGCGAAGGATACAGTAATTTTGAGAATGACATTCCAGAGCCCTATCCTTCCACCACTAACAAAAGCAGACAAGTGACAACCATGATTAATCACTCAGCCCCTTTTGAACAGGGGCCTCTAGGCACTGTCAAAATAACCTGTGGCTAAGAACTCTGAATGTAACTGGCTTGCCTCTGTGTAGCTATAGGATCACTATTTCTCTAACAAAGTAAACAGTGTGCTTTGTCAAATCTACACAGATCAGGACTGATACTGAACATACAGGGTTTACAAAAAAAATTATGAGCGTGGTAAGCTGTGATTTGCTTATTCAGGTAATTTTTAATCAAATTTCATGGCAGGCAGGAAATGAATAGAAATTTGAGGGTTTCTCTGTTTTACAAAGGTGTTGGATAAAAAAGCTTACTATGTTTAAATTGAATATCCAATACTCTTTTAGAATAAATTTTATTAAATCAGAAGTTTAAATCTTTCTAAAAGAAAAGCCTTTCCATATTTTTATGGAATGCACTGCTGGTGATATTCTGGTCCTTGTCAATAAGCAAGGTGACAGGAAATCACCATCTCAAGACAACAGTTAACATAATGGCACCTGTGAGTCCTGCTGTGTTTATTGAACATGAAAACACCTTATTGCTGGCTAGAATGAAGAGGAGCATGGGGTCTCCCTGAAGGACTTGTGGAAAGGGCTTTCTGAAATATTTAAAGGAGCAATGTTCTGAAACCTTAAAAGAATTAGTAAAAGTATCTCTTCTTGGTGCCTACTAAATATTAAAAAGACTTATGTAACCTTCATTAAAATAATTAATACTTAAAAAGGCCATTTACAGAGCACAAGGATGACAGACTGTTCTGGCGCTGCTGGGAGGGAGTCCTTGAGTTCTGGCTCCTTCCTCCCAGGCACACTCACATACCACACACACCACACACACTCTCACACATACACTCACACACCACACTCACACACCACACACACTCACATACCACGCACTTAGACACCACACACACTCACACACCACACACACTAACACACCACACACACACACACCGCACATCCTGTTTTTGCTGCTTAGAACACACAGATTTGTTATTTCCTATGCTTTTTATTTTTCTTTCATGTTTCCACATTCAGTTTGGTTTCTGTCCCAGAGCTGCTCTTCATCTGGTGCCTTACTGTGCATTTAGACTTTCAGAACACCAAAACAGTGTTTCTCATGTTCATGACCACAGGTCATTCATGAGTTATGGAGATGAGTTATGGAGATGAACTCCCCTCACAACAGTCATGTATGAGGCTCTTGATGCCCAGTGGGTGTCACTATTCTGAGATACTTTGGACATATTAGAAGGAGGCACACAGCTAGAGGGAAAAGGCTGTGTGGGTATCTCAGACCAGCCTCTGGCTTGTCTTGTTTCTTCTGCTATAACATGAAGAAATCCCTCTACCACATGCTCACTCTGCCCCAGGGCTCAAGCAGACATGGACTGATCTCTCCAAAACCAGGAGCCAAAGCATCTTCCTTCAAGTGGCATCTTGGGTACTTCGAATACAGTGATGCAAAAGACTGAAACCACTGAAATTGCGTATTTCCTTACTAATTCAGCATCTTTCTCCCTCACCAGGTTGGCAGAGGGCTGTTTCCTCACTACTCACTAACATCCGCTGTCCCCTGTCCCCAGGCTCATCCACATATCACCATCACCATTTTACTCACCTCAATAAACAGCTAAGGAATAAATCAATAAAAATCATTTACCAAAATATTTGCCAAAAATTGATCTCCCGTATGGAAGGGGTGATTCACAGTTATGACATCAGGACATCAATTGAAATGATATTTTTACATTTGCTTGTTTGAGAATAGTGGCCATTAATATGCTTACGATGATTGAGTTTTACGGAAACAAGAGTGAATCTGCAACAAAAATCTACCCATGACAAAAGCAAAGAGCACCATGGGCAGGAAATGTTCCTGGAATCAAAGCTGTGGTCAGGTTTAAACAATTTGAAAAGGAAGAAGTACAACGTAACAGAGAACAGACAGGCTAGTAAAAGAAGTACATTGTAACAGAGAACAGACTGGCTAGCAGCTCAACTGAATGAGTTGGAATTGTCGTGTGCTCAAGCCCATGACAAACAGGTGGTCATTAATGACCAGCCATCGGTAGTCCAGGCCAGCCCAGTCTGACACAACCCAGCCAGGCTATGCCAGGTTAGTGACCCCAGTGCAGGCTAGGTATGAGCAGGTTAGTAAAAACATTCATGCTGGCAAATTCAGCATGAAAAGTTATAAGGGCAAGAAATTTAAAAATGGTTTTTATTAGAAAGGTCTATAATTTTAGCTTACGGGAGAAATCTATTGCAATTTGCATTCTGAAACAGTTATGTTAGAAAAACTAAAGATATTTCCCACAACTTATCTAATTATTAAGAAATGATAGTGACAGACATGAGATACTCCTTTCCTTCATGTAACAGGGCATGGAAATTTGCCTTTTATTTATCCCCAATCACAGCAACATATGAAGAATTCAAGTTTAAAAACTCAAGACAACTAAAATTCTTGTGTCCATGTGAAAGTTCTAGAACAAGGTGTTTTACTATGCTCATTTTGATGAACAACAAACAAAAGCAGTTTCCCTACATGTCCTTGGAAAAACCTGTTCCCTAGGTGAACCCCTCAGGCCATCTAAAATTGCTAGTTTGCTATGGTGGTCAGCTTATTCTTCTGGACTTAGTTTAGAACCATACTTTTCAGTGCTACCAACAGGCAGCTTCTTCTTTTATCCTAAACTCCACTTAATTCTAAACAATTCCTTTCTTGTGATGCCTGTCCAGAATACGCCAGCCAAGCCCTAACATGACCCCCTAGCTCCTCTCTTATGAGAAAAGGGCATGGTTTTCTTAGTGTATGGAATTTTCCTACTGCTAAGTGTATGAACAAACGGCTGTGTGTCACCGACAGTGTTTCTGGTGCTCTTGGGCTGAGCTGAGTGAGCAAACATCCTATGCCCACTAAATCGAAACCTGTGAGTTCACACACGATGACTTGACTAAGTAGTCATCGGCCTGACCCAGGCAAAATTGCTGGCATATGTGTGGCCAAACCTTTTCCATTCATGATCCAAGGTATAATTGAGCAATATTACTTTTTCAGCTTATCCAGGGTCAAAGCTGTTGGAAGGAAAATCTATGCGATGGAAACCAACAATTTCTGCTGTCATGTGCTTTTGCATGGGCAGCCATATACAAGGCTTTACAATCTGTAGCTTTGAAACTAGATGCCTTTTGTGTATGCACAAATTAAAGTACTCCCTACACATTACAACAACTATTACTCTCCCAGCTAACATGATGGAAAGGCATGATGACAGAAGTGGTGGATTTAAACAACGTGTCAGTATCGAGGTTGTTCAGAGCACCCAAAGATGTCGTCTAAAACATCATAACCAGTTGTGAAGAGCAGCCATTCACAAAGCATTTCAGTTCATAGCTGAGAACATGAAGGAAGGGTGAATGAAGGCAGAGTGTCATTTCAAGCTCATTCTTGTCTGAAAGTCTTCACATATAAACTAGTGAGAACTTGTCTTAGTTACAGAAGACACATCAGGAATTTATAAAGCAACCGAACACAGAAAGCCATGTGACATTCTTTTTCAAAGACACAATAGGCACAATAACACCTAGAACATCTACTTGCTTTTTAAAAAATGCCTTTCTGTCATCCTAATTGTCTGCTGGACAGCTGGTGATGAACAAGAAAATAGAAAATATAAGAAACTATCCATTTTAGCATGAGTCAGGTTTTCCCTATGAGCAATTTACATAAAAATGTCTGGAGATAGGGTTGAGCTATAGGATGGATGGTTAGGAACACTGGCAGCTCTTCCAGAGGACTAGGATTCAATTCCCAGCATCCACATAGTAGCTCCCAACATCTGGAATCCCAATTCTGGGGGATCTGGTGACCTCTTCTGGTCATCACAGGTATACCTACAGTGCATAGATATACATGTAAGCAAATCACTCACGCAAATACAATATTTCAAAATTTATCATTTAAAAACTCTGGAGTTGGGCATAGAAACATATAAGAAGCTATTGTTAACAAGAAGAAAAGCTCATAAGACAGAAAAAGAGCACAGAAAAAAATCAATGGCTGTCCTCAGATCCTTCAGAGAGCTAAGGTGGCACAGGGCAAGCTACCACCCCCAGATTTAGGATAGACAATTAGGAAGAGTTTCAGCCACAAACAGCTAACCTGATGACACTAACTAAGGCAGAGGCCTGAAATCTGTGTTGAGTGATGAAAGCAGAGGGAAATTTGACCAGTTTCTGGAGGGTGGAGTAGACTAACCAAGGTTACAGGTTCTTGGGCACCAGTATGCACTTTATCTAAGAACCCCCACCACACTCTCCCAGTGAAAACTGGGGGAAGCTCCTCTGAAGGAACGGAAAAGGCAAACACTCTAGAAGCCGCTTAGAGTGCTCTCTAAAGCCCCTTCTTCTTTTTAGGAGACCACCCAAGCTTCAGCTGATACCGGCAAAGGCTACCGGTCGCTTCTAGTCACCTTCAATCTTCCAGCATGAAGACGACATAAAAGACTAAGTAAGAATCAGTGCAGAAAATTAAATTCAAGGATCACCAAGATTACTCAAGGACAACAAAATCCTGAATTGGAAACATGATACAATGTTCATGTCCTCTGACCAGACCCTAAGAACAGCCTCAGGAGTTCTTCAGTATAACCACAACTTACAGCAGCAAGACACGGGTTCTATTTCAGAAGCAGTTCCTGGGGAAGTCGGGAAACAAGGATGGGAACACACAGAAAGCTGAGTACCAGCGTGCATGGCAGCCACCAGCATTAAACACAGCCAAGTTCCTACCCACACAAACATTAAACATCATATGAACATCCTAACGTCTCAATTGTTATTATCTCAGATATCATTTCAGGTTTTTAATTTAGAAACTTCACAAGGCTTCTGCAATGAGCATAGTAAAAATACCTTTTGACATGTAAAAATAGTTAGGAACCCCACTACACCCACCTGATAGCCAGAACTCCGTGACATCACTCATTCAGGATAACAGACATGGGTTTAGAACCCCATGACACCCACTGGACAGTATATAGGCAAAGACCAAGAGCAATATTCTGTTCTGCACATCTGGAGAGACACCTCCTTAATGTCTCCTGTGGCTGGAGAGTCTCCCCCAGGATTCTGACTCTCCATTCAGAGACTTCAGCTATGTATGATATGACATACATGTGAGCAGCTTTGGGGAGACAGACTTAGAACATCAGTTAGGAATTCACAGCTTGAACTTTGTGTTATGATCCTCTGCATAATAAAGCATGACTTTTGTTATAGTAACAACATGTATCTACCTTCTTGCTCACAACAGTTTCCTAAAGGAAATTCCTTAAAAATACTTTTTAAGGGTTATAACTAAACTAAAAAGAGAATCAAACTTATCCAAAATTGTAGAAAAAATGTTTAACTGAAAATCTAAAGGAGTCTATGCATACATAAAAAAATGAAGAAATTAAAAAAAAACACTTAAAAATTAATAATCTTGCTGAAAGTAGTAGCAATAATTTCAGTATTTGGGTAGTAGAGACAGGATAGGACAGGTTCAAGGCCATCCTCTTCTACATAGCAAGTTCGGGGCCAACTTTGACCACATGAAATTCTAACTCAAAAAAAAAAAGAATGAATTGTGACTCTAAACTTTCCCATCTTATAAAACTCAAAGAAATAAGTATAATTGCATCCCAAATCAGTCAGAAAGTAAGGAAAAATAAGGACCACAGCAAAACCCATTGAAAGGGAAAAGAGCAAGTCAATTGGAGAAAATTTAAAAGACCAATAAAATTCATAACCCTCAAGAGAAGCTAACTAGAAATAAAGAGAGATAATCTACATTACTATATTAGCTATGCAAGATGAGTAATTATTACAGATACCACAGACACATAAAAACACAAAAGGCAAATGAAAAATTCAACAACTTGAATAAATGTGACCAGGTCTATCATGGTGGCACACACTAGTTCAAGGTAGTCAACCTGATTATGTAGTGAGATACTATCTCAAATATAAGAGAAAATAAATAAATTGAACCAATTCCTCGATTGAAACAATCAGAACTCACACACAGAAAAGTAAATAATATGAATCATTTTCAGCCTTTCGAGAAAGAAAAGATTGCTCACAATCTCTTTTGAAAAAGGAAATAGAAGGAACACTTGCCAAGTCATGACCATGAGGTCATGCCTAAACCAGAGTAGATTTTTGTAACTGACTACATGGCAAAAAAACTAAGCATCAAAAATCAATAAATGTAATATAGTATACCAATAGGCTTGTCTTAGGGTCAAACACCATGATCAAAAAGTGAGTTGAGGAGGAAAGGATTTCTTCAGCTTACACTTCTATATCACTGTTCATTATTGAAGGAAGTCAGGACAGGAACTCAAATAGGACAGAAACCTGGAGGCAGGAGCCAATGCAGAGGCCGTAAGGGAGAGCTAATTACTGGTTTGCTTCCCACTGCTTGCTAGTCTGCTTTCTCGGAGACCCAGGAGCACAAGTCCAGGAGTGGCTCCACCCCTGGGCTGAACCATACCCCACCAATCACTAATTAAGAAAAGGCCTTAATGACCAGTTTCTATGGAGGCATTTTCTCAGTTAAAATTCCCTCCTTTCAGATAACTCTATAGTTTGTGTGTCAAACTGACATAAGACTAGACAGCACAAGTCAAGAGAAGAAAAATTCATGCCATATGAACAGAAAAGTTGTTTAATGAAATTCTGTACTCACTCATGATTAAAAATGTCTGGCAAACAAAAAAAAAATGCCTTCCTTAACCTGGTAGAGAAAAATCTATTAACAACCAATAGCTAACAGAACTTCACCCCTAAAATGAGAACATGGATCTGTAGATGGTCAAGCATGTTGTTCAGCACTGGAGCACCAGCCCAGAGCACTGAGGCCTGGAGTTAGATGCTCAGCACCACCAAAGGAAAGAGAATCTAGTAGGAGGGGGCATGGGAAAGAAAGAAAATTGGGGAAGAGAGGAAAAAGAGGAGGCCCAATCACTGTGGGAGCGTGACTAGCTCAAAGACGGTTTCTGAAAAGAGGAAATGGCAATTTGACAAAATTACTTTGCAACTATCACTAAATGAAATACTTTGAAATGAAACTATCCTGACTTACATGACTTACTGACATCTTGAAGGTTCTTAAAAGAGGCAGGTAAGCAAAACTAACCCAGGTTCCCCACACAGTAGCCAATGTAACTAGAGTCACTGGCTCAAGGCGAAGTGTCACAGCTACAACGAAAGCCACGCTACGGGAGTGAAACTCTGTGAGTGCCTTGAGTTTTAGAATTCTGGCTTCCAAAGCTCTAACAAAATGCATTTCTTATGTTACAAGCCTTTAGTTTGTGGCAATCTGTCATAATATCAAAAGAAACTGATATTTCTGTGAACAACACAACCTATCTTCTCTAAATATTAGTATTAAGCATTATATTAAAATTATACCTCAACAGTAAGAGACAGAAAGGGAGGTATATAGATTTGGAAGGAGATAAAAATGTTTTCAAATGACATGGATGACTATAAGGAAAATTCCAGGAACAGACAGAAATATTTCTAGAAACAATCAGCAATTATAATAACAATAGGGAACACAATTTGATTTAAAATGGCAAATACTTCCTAGTATACCAATAAAAATGAGTAGAATTTAAAATTAAAGCTATAATGCCCATTCATAACTAACATAATTCTTAATGAAAGCAAGTCATGGGCATAGAAGTGAGTGTATACATACATGGACATGGTGTATGTGAGTGTTATTATTTCTAAATATAAAATAGTCATTTTTCTACTTTCTACTCAACTTTGGCTCCTTGATTCATTCAGCTTATATATAACATTTTAATCATATACCACAAGGCCTTGCTCTCTTATAAAAGTATGAAATTCAATACCTAGTATAATCACAATTCTCTAATTTTAGAACTCAACTCTTATTTTACTTCAAAAATTTTTTTTTATTTCTCCACCCCCCCCCTCTCTCTCTGTGTGCCTGCTGTGGACCTTCTGGATCTGTAGTTATAGGCGATGGTAAGGCCCCTGATATGCCTGCTTGGAACCAAACTCTGATCTTTGCAAGGACAGGACAAGCTCTTAACCACTGAGCCACCTATTCAACCCCATGACTTTTGCTTTCAGTTCAGCCCTCATCTTCAGAATACACAAAGGAAYGGTCATCGGGGGCTGAGGCCTATATGAGCAATTCTTGGCTTTAAGAAAAAAAAATCATGGTTTCTCAGCAAGTCAGTCAGTCTACAGCTTGTCAGGAGGGAGACTCCTTTTCTTTCCAGCCATTAGGTAGCCTGAGACTTTTTTAAAGTTTCACCACAAAAAGACTGCCATTCTGACCTAGAAAAAAAAATTCAGTGTAAAAATACACATTTGGAATAAATAATGAAAGAGAGGTTGAGAAGAGTGCACTGGGAGAGACAGCCTAGGAGGGACGGGCCAAAGGTATACAGTGGGGAAAAGAAAAAGTTTCGAGGGCACTGCAAAAAGACAATGTATTCTAATGATTACCTTTATTAGACTCTACTGGATCAGGAGCCAATTCATTAAACATTAATGGCAGGGGAATGCCACCCATATATTATAAATAGCCATTAAGTCGAGACAGACAGCTCTGCACAGGTCAGTATGAATTAATAAAAAACTGAAGCTGGCATTTCAGAATCATAAAAGGATAGATTTAGTAGAAAATATTCAATAAGAATAAGGAAGAATGGCATATATTACTCTATTTGTCTGAAGAACAAACTGAAAGTGAGAACAAATTTACCATAAACCTAAAAATACCCGTCTGAATGAAATGAGTATTTCCAAAAAAGAAAAAAACAGATATAACTTATGTTTAAGGATCTATGAGGCTTAGTGTGTGACATTGCCAAATGGTAAGGATTTCCAAGGCTTAGTGTGTGACATTGCCAAATGGTAAGGATTTCCAAGGCTCGGTGTGTGACATTGCCAAATGTTGAATGAGCGGGCAAAGGAAGAGACGCGAGAATGCAAGTTATACAAAACATTTAACAAAAATGGAGCATCTTCCCCAGTACAAACACAGGTGTCATGGACAGTGGCAGGACCGAGGTGCTCAGCACAAGCAGCTCAATGTCAAGGTTCTCAATCAGGTCACATGTAGAGCCTATCCTACCCCACTCAACACTGCAACTACAGAAGCTTTGTTCAAAACAGCCATTCTGGTGTCCTTCCTACACACTGAAGCTGTGATGCCAAGATCAGTGTTGCACGGGGCAGCTGCTTGTTCGTCCCGGCCGCCCAACAACTGAAATAACCACACAGAAACTGTATTAATTAAATCACTGCTTGGCTCATTAGCTCTAGCTTCTTACTGGCCAACTCTTACATCTTAATTTAACCCATTTCTATTAATCTGTATATCACCATGTGGCAGTGGCTTACTGGCAAAGATTCATCATGTTGGACTCTAGCGACTCCATGGCATCTCTCTGATTCTTTCATTCTCCCAGCATTCAGTTCTGTCTTCCCCACCTACCTAAGTTCTGCCCTAACAACAGGCCAAGGAAGTTTCTTTATTCATTAACCAAGAAAAGCAATACACAGAGAGGACTCCCACATCATCAGTATATTCATGGATGCTTGCATAAGTAATTGAATTTAATCATTTTTCTTTTTTACCTTTGTCAAATCACACACATTGATTAAGAATAACTGGGAAAAAGAATTAAGAGACATTCCTGTATGATTGTTCTCGATATTTCCTGTGCAACTATAGTGACATAGGAGTCAATATGACCCCAGTTAAGAATTTAAAAAAAAAAAACATTGAAATACAGTGACAGAGGCCTCTGTGTTTTGTTTCCACAGCACTTGGAGCTGGATCTAAGCCTTCCACATGCAACATTTATTTTTGGGGGGAGAGCGCATTTCATATTCAAACCGTAATAGATTTTGTTTATTGAACCCACTCAAGGATTAGAAACTTCTTCAAGATGGTAAACAAGTGTTGACCTTGTTGAAATTAGTGAAAACTGTAAAGTTATATAGGGTAGCCTACAAGTTTTATCTAATACAAAAGAAAATTACAAGGGCTATGCTCATCTTGTCTTCTTGATTACTCAAATCAGAAATCAGACTCAAATATTCTTCCTTCTCCATCCTGTATTTTTAAAAAAATGCCTATAAATATCTATAGCTTCAAACTTCCCCCAAATTATATCAGTTTCCTAGTAGACTTAATAAACCTTGTATTTATTTAATATAGGTAATACATTTCCATTTTTATCTTTAGAATGCTTTGTTCCAGGGAAGCCTATCCTAAGTTCAAGATTAAGTACAGCATAAAAGAAAATACTTTACTTTCACTAATGATTTAAATAAGTAAAGGAAAATAACACTTTCTTCATCAATGTATGGGAACAAAAGTTTAGAGGAACTTTCTAATAACACTGTCAAGCTTGGAATGAACTGAAAACAGATAAAAGGAGTTGGTATTGACAGAGCAACTGTGTTTCTACCTCAATTAAGGGCTTCTGCTGAAAATGTCATAGGCTTTGAGTCTGGTTAACTTTGGTCTATGATTGTTGTTATTGTTATTGGTTTTTTTCTGCAATGTTTTCATAATAAAGTTTACAAACAAACAAAGAAACTTTAACTTTCAGTAGGCAAACTAAAAATCTATAACCACTTGCCCAAAGGTTAGTTTGGGTTTGTCACTATTTTGAGATATGAATGATCTTAAATGTAAGTAGTAATGCTTTGGTATTGTTATGCCCCACAAACAGTCTTGGTGGCTTGCTGTTAATCCCCAAAAGTATGTCACTGATCTACATTATAGAATAAAATATGTAAAATGGATGACAACATGTGTGTTTATAAATTATTTTTCAGGAAGCCCTGAATTTTTTTTTCCAGTTTGGCTAAGGAATACCACACTCCCACATCACTCAGTCAAATACTGACCTAGAAGCTGCTGTGGATTTAAGTAAAATCCTGAAGGAGCCAAGTCACAGTATCCTTAACCAATGAGAGTGTCCTCAACTTGACACTGACCACCAGCTGAGAGCATGGTTGGGGTTTCAGCTGAACAGGGATGCCTCATGGCGGCTGGTGAGACCTGAGAGCCCATGTCATGGTGGCTGGATTCTGAGAAGAGGCACTCAGGAGAGGGTTGTCAGACAGAAAGGGTGTGGAGAGGAGGAATGGAAGCAGAAATCAGGGGCCAGGAGGGGAGAATGGGAAGAAGGTGGCTTCTCTGTGACCAGGTCCTAGAGGAACACATAGGGTTGAAAATACAACCGCAGCCATTTTGGAGAGTTTGATACACCACACTAAACTCTGGCTCTTTTTCACTCATCATTCCCTTCTTGGTTTCCAAGCGCTTTGATTGAATCGGGAGGATCAACCCTAGAAGGAGATGTGAGTTGCCAATACTTGTTCTCAGGCAAATGTATTTTTGTTGTTATTTTTATGTATCTTCCTATTTTATAAGTCCCTTGGTAGTATGCAGATTTTATTAAATGAAACTGAATTTTTAAATGAAGTACTTATAAAGGGCATTTTCAATATTAGTGTACATCAATGATACAATTTGCAACAATCCTCACGGTACCCAATGTTTCCCTCAAAAGTGGTATTTTATGAATTTAAACAGATTTTTATATCAAAGAGAGTTGCCTCTGATTTTTCCTTGTAACTAGCAAGCTAATCTACGACAGCAACCACAATGAAAATGTTATTTAAAAATCAGACAGGAGCAGCAGAGAAAGCCAGTGTTTGCTATTTAAATGTTTTTATCAGTGGGTTTAGAATACTACGGAGGTCCTTCTTTTCATTTAGCGTCTGTCTCCTGAATGCCACTGAAAGGCAGATGCATAATCTAGAGATAATTCACCGGCACTGCCTGCCTCCTATTAGGGAGTATAAATTCAAGTAGAAGACGGTCTTCACCTGAGGTTTTTTTTTTTTTAATTAAAAAGTCTATGATATTCTTACACCTACCCAAGCAGAGAAAGCATTACTTTTAAATAAACGTTATCCAGATTAGCTGGTGATTCTTCCTTTACATCAACAGGATAAGTAATTAACTAGTACCAGGAGTAGAAGGCTCTATTTTTGTTCTTACACAGAAAACTCTTGTCACTGTGAGATATCTTTGTGAGCAGTGAATTTCAGGCAGACCCTCACTGCAATGCGGACAGTGTCGCCGGTGTGCCTGACCTACTGTAAAAATCAAGGGGAAACCTTCTGCTCCTCCAGCCCCAGTTACCCCCAGTCTCCTCCCCAGCTCTGTAGCAGAACACCTGTAGCTGTCCCCCTTTCCTCCCTGACCCCATCCCCAGCCGATCACAAGGATCCACAAACCTTCCTTCTCCCAAGGCATCCCTTTCTGCCAGCCGCCAACACCAGCGGCATTCCCTTACACACCAGCTGAGCAGGTCAGGGAAACAGGTACGCTAACTGAAGCCCTTCACCACTTCCTCCTCTCCTCCAAACCCCATTTCCTAGCCTCGTATCTGACTCTGCCCCTGCTGCAGCCTTCCATTTTATCTCCTTCCTGGCATTATTCTGTTGAACACAAGGTACCATTCTGAATCAGACACAAGACTTGTTTAGTATGATTGCATTTGATGCTTTGGCCTCTGTTTAGATCACATATCCAATGCTTCCTGTTGACTTGGTGTTTTCTTAAGAATTCAAAGAGATCGAGTGAGCTGGTCTCTTTTATCGTTAGTTGAGTATCAGTGGTAGCTGGTACATGGAAGGGCAGAAAGGAAGAGAAGGGAATTAGTGGAGGAGGAAGACGAAGGATCTAAATAAAGATGGTAAGGGGTCCAACATTCTGACTTTCCTTACTAAGGTGATAAAACAGTGTCCTCCATCAGCAGGACTAGGGTCTTTTGTCATTCACCAGTGCCATGACCTTGGAGATGACCGTGTCTCAGCTGTCAGCTATTAGAAATCATCATCAAAGTTCATATACAGCTTTATCTCCCATAGGTAAAATCCATGGGCTAGGGATTTCAAAAGCAGTTTAGCCGAATGGGCTCAGGGTCTTAGGAAGCAGGAGACCAAGCACCCTGTGAATGGAGAATGATCAGCAAGTTTACTGGGGCTGGAGCAACTGCTACAGGATGGCTCCTTGTTGAGGATGGGGAATTGGTACTGGTTGCTGGAAGGCCTCGTGCTTGGCACTGAAGCTCCTCCCTGTGGGACTATTAAAGCAATGTCACTAACGATGGTGGCTGATTTCCCTGCATTCCCTTCAAAGTGAGGGCTCATGACCCAACCTCAGAGCACACACACACACACACACACCTGCACACATGCATGCACACACACACACACACACACACACACACAGTGCTGGTCAAAGCAATCAATATCTTACAATGTGAGAGGAGAGAGACTTCAAAAGGGGAAGATACAAGAAGGTAAGGGTTGGTGGTGGCCTCCTGGAAAATCAAGGAGATCAGTGGTTACCAAGACATTTACTTCATAAGGTTGATGAAATTGCGACACTATGTTACCTAGCACTCATCTGATGAATGTCAGGATTAATAGAGCAACCCATAAGCTTTAGAAGCTGTAGCATAGTGTGTGAGTGGAATGTGTCTTTGTGTGTCTCATAGGACCCCTATGAGTATGTGATGATGCACTGCTTCTAATAATACAACGTTCAGATGGAAAAGCATATAGTGTTACACAAAGTTTCAGTGATGCTGGGATGAAGCAATCAAAGTGTTTTCACACATATTTATTATTTAACGTTTTGTACTTCTTTATTAAATAACAATACACAATGGCGGGAACTAACTATTGTGTTTTCAAAGGAGTCAAACACTCATATACTACATTGAGTTTTTTATAATTACAGTATTAGATTTTTCTTACTTAATTTGTATAATTAACACCTATTCAATTATACATAATGGGTTTCTTAAGGTATTTTTACCACATATAATGTGTTTTTTAAATCATTTTCATTCCCATTACTTTCTTCTAGTCCTTTCCTGGTGAACCCATTTCTCTTGCCAATTTTCCTACTTTTCTGTATTGGCTAGTATTTACTTACTTACTTATATCGACTTATTTATTGATGGCCTGGTGAGTTTCAGGACAGTTGTTCACAGAGTGCTGGGTGAGGGACGGTAGAAAAATGGGCTCTTTTCTCCCCAGTGGCTACACGGCTGAAGGACTTTCCTCCCTCCCCACTAGCAACCATCAACTACTTCTAGATGCTCAAGGAGGAGTGGTTTCTTGTGAGCCCCTTCCCTGTTATCACTGTTTTTCTATAGGTCCTAAGGGTGGGGAAACTCGTGGGCCCTTCCTTTCTGCACGCTGACAGGTCCAGTCTTCTGGGGGTCTTGTGTTGGCAACCATAACTGCTATGAGACAGAAAGCGAGGGCAATGGCATGCTCTGCAGACAGTATCTACCTCACTCTGCTCTTCCTCTGGCTCCTGCATTCTCCTGGCCTTGACTTCTGTGATGGTTGCAGAGGGGAGTGGGTCCTGTTTGTGGCTGAGCTTTAACTGTCCCTTGGTCTAATTGCTTTGACCAATTACGAGACAGACTTCAATTACAGTTCACAGGATTCTCTAACCCAAGTCAATGATCAAGTAATCTGTGGGGATAGTCTTATGGCTAATTATTTAAATGGAAATTTGATGAGCACATCATGTCCATTTAGCAAAAAACAGAAAAAGAGAAAGGAAAAAAAAACTGCCCACGAGGTCTTATGAAACTGTGAATGTCCTTGATATCTTATCAGTAATAAAGTCATAAGTATTTCCATTACTACTGTGGTCTATAAGAAATAACCATACTATAAGGAAAGGATACCTTCTATTTAGATAGATAAGTAGAAATACAATTTTATTTTTCCGTCTAAGTTCACAAGTGTTGTGTTACCAATCTATGAGTCAATGGTGACCACTGGACCCTGAGCCAAACTTCCTATTTATCTTATTCTTAAGAAAAAAGACACAGAGAAGATGAGAGAAGATTCAGTAGTTAGTCTCCTCTAAGAATATGACTTCCTTTTTAATAAAATTCCTACTGTACACAGGATTACCCAATGTCTTCCATGGGACTGTCATTTCAAAGTAATTATTCCTTGGATTGTGCGTCCTCCTCCATAATACTTTCATTTAAATGTATGCTAATGAATCTTTAAACCTAGATAAATTCATTTATAGAAGTGGTGTATTAAAAAGCCATTTCAAGTTTGGGATCGAAAGGGACCTTTAATTTATAGCTCCAGAAAAATATCCATTCCATGGCTCAAAGATCCTCGTGGATTACAAAGGGGGAATGACTAACAGAAAACGAATTATTCACCACATTATTAAACATGACAAAACGCTTCTGAATTGGAGCTTAAAACGGGCTATTTAAGATTCCAGCAATCCCTAGGACTATGGCAACAAAAATGTTCAAAAGCCTTTTATAGCGGCCGTCAGATTTCTGTACAGCACGAGATTCCTGTGAACTTATTTATATAACAAGCTGGAACCTGAAGCTGACTTGAAAGTCTTTCTGCTCTAATTATGTAGAATTGGAAATGCCTAGAAACGATGCTCTATCTTCTCCCAAGAATATCTCCTGCCATGGCGGCTTCAAAAACAAGTATTTAGGAGCAAGAATGAGCGTGTTGCTACTGTGGCTTATTACAAGGAGCGGTTATAGCAGATATACAAACTACGGTTTAGAAACACGGCTTGAAAGAAACTGCTATTAGCTATTCTCTCTGCAGCAGCACATTGCAAATGGCTTCTCATATTGTTCCCTCCTGGCCTACTATGGCAGTTTATTTCTGAAGCTCTATAGTTCATGTGTAATCACGTAGCAAAATAATTCAGGATATAATGACCTAGCAGGGTCTCTATGGATTGAGGTTCTTATCGCGATTCCATGCCTGCTGCTCTGCATAGATTCTCAAGCAAACCCCTTAACCTCTGCACTTCTGCATTCCAACTTAACATAAGGCTCGTCTGTGTTCAGAAGAGTCAGTATCTACTCCAAGCTATAGACACTAGGAGATGCTCCAAATGATGATGATAATGATGATGGTGGTGGTGGTGATGATGACGACATGATGAGAGCAAGGGCTGTGCTTTACGGCTTCTAAAAGGGTTTCCAATGACTTCCTCCTGCCCGTCACTCTCATGAGTAAGTCCCTCTGCTTTAGGGTTTGGGGTGTGTCTAACAACTACATTTTAATAAGCAGACCCTGATTAGTTTATGAAAGACTGCAATGCCAACCTTCCTTCTTTGCCTCTGGCTCTTCATGTTTGCTTTGCCACATGAACCTAGCTGCCCTGTGGATAATCCCAAGTGGCAAGGAACCAGGGAACAACAAACAGTCTAAGGCCCCAGAGGGACAGAATCCTGCTGATGGGAGGGAAAGTATCCAGCGACATGCAGATGCTGGTGTGAGAGAGGTTGACTGACTGCCTGAGTTTCAGGCCCAGCAAGAGAAGGCCTAGGAAGGGAACATGAAGCCAGTCACCTTGTGTTACAATGCCCCTGCTGAATTTCTTGCCCCGATTGTGCTTCCACGGTTTAGCAACCAGGATGTGTGTGCCTAGAGACGGGAGGACATGACTGATAGACGTAGGTTCAGCACAATGGGGAAAGGGAGGTAGAGCAGATGCCAGGGTGGAACACTCACCGAGGTGCCTACACTGAAATCTCCACTGGTCTGTCTTGCTGAGGGATGCATGGCTGCTGAGGGACGCATGGTCACTGAGCAGTGCATGAATAAAGTGTAAGGGCTGAAGCCCCAGAGAAGGCCAGGCAGCCCCATCTCACATTTCCTGAACTGGGATTGCTTGTCCTTGGCCTTAGAGCTTTGCGGATGTAATAAAGGATCTCAAGATGAAATCATCCCTCACTAAAATTGAACGTGAAATTCAGTCACTAAAATTTTAAAAGAAGGAGAGGAACTGGGGAAAGAGTTTAGTTCAGAATGTTCTGCCACAAGCATGAGGACCTGAGTTCAAATCCCAATATCTACAAGAAAAAACTAGGTGTGGTGGCCTACAACCCTCATGGAGGGGCCTTTGGTCCCCTGAAAGCTTGTCCAATCTATTTGGCAAGTTCTAGAAAACATTTAAAAAAATAAAAGTGTCACATGCCTAAGGTATGACACCTGAGGTTGGCTTCTGGCCTCTCCTCTATGTGCATGCATCTATACACATGAAGCCTTCACCCCCTCCAACCCTTCCACGCACAGATGGAGAGGATATTGAACACAAAGACATTAAGAAAAGATCACGTAAAGACAGAAAAAAAGGAAGGAGCTAGAACATAACAAGAATAGAAAATGCAAGAGTCGCTGGGAGCCAGAAGAAACAAGGGAAGATTCTCACTAAGGGACTGCAGAGAGTGTGTGACCCTGTCCACATCTTAGTGACAGGCTTCTGGCATCTGGCACCATTAGACACTAAGCCCTTGTTGTTTTCAGCTGTGAGGCTTGTAGTGTTTGCTTCAGCGATTCAAAGCAAGCATCCAGTGACATTAATATCCAACAAGAGACAAGAACCACCTGTCACGCCCACCTTGCCAGGGTCAAGGTGGGAGAAGGTGGAAACCACCAGAAAAGAAAACAATAGCTATGGTAATTGCTGAAAATTATCTCCACCTGCAAACCAAAACCAACTGGGAGACGGGTGTGTGAAAATCGTATTTCCTATAAAATGGTACACAATCTATTTTAAAATAGTAAGTATAAAATCAAGATGCATATTATACTATAGTTATGAATGCCATATGTAGATGATGACACTGGCAGGCATAAATAAAGCCATGGAAAGGGGGTTTCTTTCCAATTCTAGAATAAAAGTCAGGCCAGCAGGTACAAGTGCTTGCCAGGCAAGCTTGACAACCTCTGTACAAATAGAACTGATACTTGAAAGTGACACTTGAAAGGTATCCTCCAACCGTCACATGAGTGCCATGGCTTGCACGTGCCCACAGCGCAAATTTTATATATATCCTTTAATTGAAGAGCCTGGGAACCACAGGTGGCATCATCCTAACTTAGACGTTAACTGTTTTCTATTTATTTTTAAACTTTAAAAACCAAACCAGCGCTCAACTCTGAGGAAGCCATAAAAATTAGTGTAACATTCGCGAGCCAAAGCAGAAAGGAACACCAAGCTCATTCTGTGACTTAGCAGCAGGCAATGCATTTAAATGGTGGGTCAGAATTCCCCAAACCCCAGCAAAATTATAAACACTGGCTAGTAAACACAGGAAGTCAAAAGATAAAGGACAAGTATCAGGGAGCAATCGGAGTGCCTTCCCATGAAGGATAAATGAATGCTTTTGTGATAAAATCTACCTAGTCATAAAATGAAATAGAATGTGTGTTTTTTGGTTATTGGTTTTGTTTCAAATGCTGGTTGTTAAATCTTGATAGCCAATTAAGACACATATACCAAACTAGAGATCTGCTGTGTGTTTAAGTGTGTATAAATTTATTATAATTTTTCAAATTGAAGCATTAGAAGATTCTCCACAGCAACCTTAAATTTAACTGAGACTTTTTTTCGGTTCCCCTAATGCCAGTGTATATAGTACATTGAACACATAATGTATTCAAAACATTAAAAAAAAAATCTCTGAAAACGTAAGCAATTTAGAGATGGTAGCACTGATACAGTGTAGAATACACCCCAGCTTATGGCTATTATTTTTTTCCTCAGATTAAATTTCTGTGAGTAGCGTTCTAGAATAACATGGGCTCATTAATTAATTAATTCTAATGGTGGAGTCTAGAATTTTGACTTTCCAAATTCTGACTGCTGAGATTTCTGCACCTATATTAACAGACTGCTTATGTCTAGTTTGCAAAAGCCAGACTGAAAGACCAGGAGTTTACAAACAGCAGAAGTTGAAGCAATCCAGCAACTCCAGTTAAAGCTGCAAAGTTACTGTCCCCACAGTGGGAGGAAAATCATCTCTCTCAGGGACCTCTTCTGCCTCTAGACACTGCTTAATAAGCACAGGCGTTAATGGAAATCCAGTCAGGTGTAGACTGGAGGTCGTCTAACTGGATGCTTTCTTCTCATTAGGGCAGGGGGAGGAGGCAGAAATATGCCTGAGAGCTACAGTTGAAAAATGAACTAATCCCTTGTTTAAAGCCATAAAATTCATCCCGAGAAAGTGTAATTCTCAGTCTGC
>LOEQ01012998.1:5177-15384 GCA_001685075.1 Bramus lutescens
TATGTAATTTTACTATGTTAAAGTTGAAGCCTTTCTTTTTGTTTAAACAGAAAAGGGGAAATGGTGTGGCAGGTCTTTCTGTCTATGGGCTGCTTTTATTGGATAACAAATAAGGAACTGCTTTGAGCCTATGTCAGGGAAGAAGAGAACTAGCCTGGGAAAGCTAGGCTGTATGGTGGAAGAAAGAAGGGCAGAGTCAGAGAGAAGTCATGGATCCACTGGAGACAGATGCTGGGACCTTTAGCCAGTAAGTCACAGCCACATGGCGATACACAGAATAATAGAAATGGGTTAAATTAATATGAAAGAGTTGGCCAGTAAGAATCTAGAGCTAATGAATCAAGCAGTGATTTAA
Source organism: Bramus lutescens (assembly GCA_001685075.1). Classification (NCBI taxonomy): domain Eukaryota; kingdom Metazoa; phylum Chordata; class Mammalia; order Rodentia; family Cricetidae; genus Bramus; species Bramus lutescens. Next base: position 5,533 of record LOEQ01012998.1, read on the forward strand.
TTAATACAATTTCTGTTTGATTATTTTGGGACTAAGCTAGCAGGGTGGCCGGGAACCAGCAGCCCCCTTCTCCAACAGTCATCATTTCATTTCTAGATATAATTATCACTTTGGAAATAGAGATTCTAACAACTGTAAAGTCACAATGGTGATAATTTAATAGCTTAAACATGGCTTTGATTTTAATCTGTCTCTGTAAAAATTACAGTGCTATAAAAATTTATGAACCAAATGTACAGGATGATTGACAATCACCAAGTATGTGAAGCAGTTTCATTTGTCTTAGTAAATCATGTGCCATATTCCAAAAACCCCATTTATCAGGATTCTTCAATTCATACCAAAACATAGGGTTGACATTCTAATGTTAAAACAGAGCATTTGAATTGCCTGTGTTAGGAACAGATCAAGAATTAAAAGTTGGAACTTTTCTCAGTGACTGCACCTTCTTTCTGATCTTTAACCTACAATGTCCCTCTTTTTAAGATTTTTTGTTGATGTTGTTTACCACAGTGGATAACATGTTTCCTGAGTGTGTGTGCTGTCTTATTGAATTTCAACCCTTGGAGAACCCACTTTAGTCTCTTGCCTGGGTAACAAAGACTCATTGAGTGAATGAATGCAATATTCGCTCCCTCTGGAGCTTCCAAATATGTACACATATTTAAAGGCATTCTCACTACGTGCACTAATGACATAGTTTACTTATACATGCACAAGTCATCTGCAACTATTCAGACTGAATGAACAAAATTTCCACAAATTACTGAGTAGTTAGAGGGTAATCAATTTACACTGGATCTCAAGAAAATGATTACAATTTCATTTGTCCATAGTCAGGCTTGATAAAAGAAAAAAAAACACTTTTTAGAAATTAATGTTAATGGTGCTATAGTTCACTCTGTTTTGAAACATTAGTTGAACAATGTATTTGGGTGTAAAACTAAAGGCAAATTCAGTCATTCAAAGAGGATTTAACAGGTCTAGTTGGGGAAGTAGCATCAAAATGTATTTTTTACAGACTTGTTAGACAGTGTTTATCACACAAAGCAGCAGAGGATGCCTACAATGCATCGATTCTGTCCCACTTTAACTATGGGTAGACAGTCTGAGTCAATGTTCAAACAAAAAGTTTGAAGATAAACTGTAACACTTTAGAAAACATTCACCTGGGTGAATTATGCCAAATAAGAGCTGCAAAAGAAAAATACCTTCAGGATAACATTGCTAAAATGAATCAATTTCTCCTTAGGATAAAAACAATCGTTCCTAGATTCCTGGCCTTAGTTGGGAACCATTACTAATAAATGAATGTGGTAACAGTCTTGTCATCAACAATGGCTTGTATATCATAGATATTTTGGGGCTTTAGTTATATGTGACTTTAAAAATAGAGATTAGAGTTACCTAAAAATGACTGTGCTATATATATATACACAATTCGACTCATTAGACTGACATTGGGATTTTCGTTGAGACAGAATTCTACCTAAGCTGGCAATTTTGATGCCAAGTTTAGGCCAGAAACAATTTAGAATGGTTGTGAAATAGCTCAGAGGGAAAAGAAGAATGCTGATAATGAAATTGCTGACAAACCAACTCACCACAGAAAGCTGCCCAGTGCCACCTACTAGAATGTAAACCTGCAGCACAGAGACCCATTTTATTATACAAATGATATAAGGAAAAAGCCTCTTCACACTCAGGAAGGAAAAAAGAAACAATGGTTAGTACACTACAGGGGTTACTAGCAAATAAATTGTTACTGTATCAGAAGAACCAAACCAAAACCTATATGAAGTTTAAAACATTTGAGAAGCATTGTCTGTCTACTTTTTGGTATATTCTCTGGAATAACTCCCAGATTTGATTTTATAAATAATGTATGATTTTTCCGCATGATGGAGTTGACTGTTTGCAACAGGCCTATTCAATATTTCTGTGCTTGATTGTGATTTGTTCTCCAATGAGATATCTGCAAGCATATATACATACATACATACATATATATATACATACATACACATATATATATATATATATTTGCATATGGGTAAGCACACAATATGAGTCAAGACTAGTCAAAAACTGAAAGGAAAAAGTGCAGGATTTCAGGCAATATTCCCCTGCATTTCCATATCAGGGTACACTATAATTGCTTCTGTGTTTACAAGCTAATCATTTAGTGCCACTGAACCTTAACTCTTTCACCTGTAGGATGGTACTACTTTAAACTGCCTTGTTTTTCTGAGATGCTTAAAGGTACTAGGTGTAAGGGCTGTAGAGATATTTTAACAGTTATAGGACCTGAGCACTGTTCGCAACACCCATATTCAGTGGTTCCCAACCACACACCTCACGACTCTAGGTGTTAACATTTCTATTATTGTCTCCAAAGGCTTGGGGTTCATAATGACCTTTTCTCTTCCTTTTACCTCAAGAATCTTTCTGAATTTTCTCTCAATTTAGACGCAGCAGTTCCACAGATTCCCAATCTCATGGGAGCCTCAACTTCCTATTTTATCCTTCACAGTCTTCAAAAAGGAAGTTAAACAAACACAGTGTCTACCATTTACCATGGTTTTGCAAATATATAACATTATAATTTCATGATATATACTTCTATTTGTGAAACTGCCTTGGCCTGTTGATAGGACAAAGCTTAGGTAGGCGAGAAAGATGGAATTGAATGCTGGGAGAAGGAAGGCAGAGGGAGAGATGCCATAGATCCTCCACCTGAGACAGACACTGGTTAAAATCTTTGCCAGTAAGCCACTGCCACATGGCAATATACAAATTAATAATAATGGGTTAAATTAATATAAGAGTTAGCCAATAAGAATCTAGAGCTAATGGGCCAAGCAGTGATTTAACTAATACAGATTGTGTGTGACTATTTTTGGTGTAAGCTAGCCAGGTGGCTGGGAAGAACAAGGAGCCTCCCCCCGCAACATTTTTGGGAGTACAGACAAAGAAACACATACATGTAACATGTGAATTATACTATGTAAATAAGCATTAATTTTTTTTCTTTTTGCCCAGCAAACATCTATGTTCATATATCAGTTTTTTACAAATATTCTGATCAGGAATCAGTCACTTTTCATTTTCGTGGGATGTATAACCCAGATTTGATCCTTGTCACAGGTAATATTTCTCATTCATTGCACATTACCCAATGAAAATCAGAGTGGATATAAGAATTTGTTGAGGTAATTTTTATGATAAGGTTACTAGCTTTGAGATAGAACATTTCACCTAATAGCAGGACACCTATACCTTTATAGAGAAAAGCATGAACAATAATGATAGACAAAGCTGGGCCAAGTTATTGAAGTTGATAAAATTTGTATCAATTCCACTCCCATCCCCATCCAACTCATTTCATATCCATCATTTCTAATTCAAGACTTCCATTTTTATAATTACTTTTATTTTATGTATGTATGCAACCACCTATTAATACCACTTAATGTTGCCTGTATGTATATAGATTTAGGGTTGCCCACTTAGGTTTGGAAAACCTGTCAGGGAGTTCATCCTTGGTCAAACCTTACTTTACCATCTCTAGCAACCATGAAATTCCTGTAGCTTTTCAATTAGTCGTGTGGCCTTGTTAATTATCTTCCTATTCAAGTCAGCATTTTGAATGGTGTGGTCTTGTGGAATTCTGTTTAGGCAGCCGTATTGTTAAGAGTTCATGAATAAAAATTCCTGTCATGCCCAGTAAACACTACCGAACAGCAGTTCTTTTCTTCATATGTCTTTTCCAATCACTGTACTTCTATCTATGATTTTCTTAGAGCCTTGGTTCCAATGATTCCGTCACAGTCACTTATTCTCTGAACTATGAACAGCTATGGTTTTCTTTAGTAGTCTCCATCTGCTAAGAAAGAAATTGCATTGATGAGAAGTGAGAAATGCATTTATCTCTGTGTATAAGAATAATTCTTTTAAAAGCATTAGGGGATTATATTAATTTAGCAAAAAAAACAGTAATATGTTCTCTTCTAGAATCTATGACATCTCCTGCTGTGGGTCTTAGCTAGCTTTATAATAATAGGAATGAGTTCCTTCTTATTGTGCAGGCCTTAAATCCAATCAGATAGCTATTTGTTGCCCTCAAGATATTAGTGATAATATTGCTATGTTGAGTATATCTTGCTAGACCAGTCATTACTGTAGTTCCTAGAATTTATAGCTATAATTCAAATGTTGATGAAATAGAAACCTGAATGCATCTCCGAGTTTGCCTAAATACTTTTAGAACTTAAAGCAGTAAATTTATTTACTTACTTAGTATGTGTAAGTGATCATGTGTGTATGAAGATAAGAGGACAACTTACAGAGGCTACTTCTTTGCTTCCACCATGTGGGTGGAAGCAAACTCAGGTCATGGTCAGAATTGCTGGTAAGATGTATTACCCACTGACCTATCTCAGCAAACATTTTCATTTGTGAATTCGTAGATACTAAAATATATTTTTATTGTCTTCAAACATTGAATAGGCAGTTTCTGAATGGTACCAAGAAATACAGTAGTAATATGTCAATGAGAGCAACAACAAAAAGAAACCTTTTAAGAAAAAAATCTAGGATTCATTACAATGAAAGTAGACATATTTTGTTCCTATCCCTGCAATCTTCTTTAAAAAGTCAACACAAAGGGACAGATAGATTTCTCTGTAGTTAACAACAATTGTTGTTCTTGCAGAGGACCTGGGCTTACTTCCTCATTCTCACATGGTGGCTCACAATGGACTGTAGCTCTATTTTCAGGAATTCTGACTCTCTATGTTGGCATCCAGGTACTAGGCACTTACACAGTGTATGCATTTAATATAAGCAGGCAAACATACATACACATGAAATAAAAATGCTTTTTTATTTTTAGTTCAATTTTTACCCTTCTTTAAGTTGTGCTTGTCACATATTTTGCAACAAAAATAAGATGAGAAACAAATGTAGCTGTCTGCATTACATCTGAAGTTCAATAGGTCATTACTATGGTAGCCTGAACTAAATCCTCAAATCTTATTACTCTAAGGATTTATTCCAGCTCTGATTTCTAATTAACTTTGAAATTTATATACTATTTTGAGATAGAACTCCGTGCTAGTCATTTTTCAATTTTAATCCTTGTAACTTGAGGAGTCAACTTAAGAGAGAAGATTTTGTTTTGATCTATACTTTCTAATATTTCTAACCATGATCATTTGGTTCCACCATTTTGTGGGTTGATGTCCTTTGATTCATGCAACATCATGGCATGGAGCGTTGGTGGAGCAAAGTAGCTCACATGAGATCATCTGGAAATAGAAAGGTAGATCCGGGGAACTCCATATACCTTTCTGTTTTACATGGGGTGGATTGCAAGATCCAGAGGCAGTTGATGAAAAAAAAATCAAATCTTTTTACAAATCCACTATAAAATTTTAAAGAAAAACATCCCTATTACTGTATTGGGCTGATTCATTTATTTCTAGTCTGCTTTGGAATTATTACACTTTAAGTGTTTGAGTTCATGCCTTCTAATAAATGCTACATGGGATATTTTATGTTTTGAAATGAGTTACAACTAATTTTGTTTTGAGACTTTTTAACAGCCTTTGACATTCATATTCATGTAGACAACCTTAACTGTTGTTAACAAGACTTAGTAATCATGGCCTTATGATCCCTCTTCACAGTGACAATTCAAATGGCAGAATAGGAAATATGTGGGATTAAGCTGTCAAATGTATTTTGGGCTGCAAGATAAACTTAATTTGTTTCTAAGACCTTCCCCCCACCCTAAAACTGACCTTTTTACTAGATTCTTCAATGAATTTGCTTACCTAACCTGTGGTTTGGGAATCATGTAAATAGACCTTAGTTCAATCTTATGTCAAGAAAATTGTGGGTTTTTTTCTTTTTTTGTTACAAAGAATCAAATTCACTGATGCCAAGTTTAAAATTTTTAGTCTTGCCCAACTATTGTCCTAGGTTGGAAAACTACCAAATATCAATTTATATTACTTTGAGTAGAATTCTCTTACAGTTCAGGTACTTCTTTGATTTACATGTTTCCTAATGTCGATATTTCTGGTAAAAAAAAATGTAACAAAGCCTTTTGTATCTAGAAATAATTACAGCTCTATCTAGGGCTGTGATAGTCTTTGGAGATTGTACTAGCTAGCACTCTTTTCTCAACAATGATTCAAATGTTTACACATGCATGGAATTTGAACTTTGAAAATGGCTATGTGACAAAATGGGGAAAAGCTCAATCAAGACACTGACAAATAGTTTATCATTAAACTATTACTGAGAGCCATTAGTAGATGAGTTAGCACTGCAGGTGTTTGATGATTTCTAGTTGGCAATTTTTTAGCAGCTGATCAGGCACTTTAACCTGTAAAAAAGAGATTTCTCAGACAATGCAAATATTTCAGGCAGTAATCATTTAAATCCTAAACTATTTTCTTAGATTGTAGTCTTGCTTTTGTCTTGAAAACAGGTAGGCTCTAAAACACATTCCCTCACAGTAGAAACTAATACTAAAAAAGATATACCTCTCACACTTCAATTTAAGAAATCTTATTATGTTTTGTTCTACATATATCTCAAAGTGACAGTCTCCTGTGGTTCTCATCACAGGAACCTGGCACAAAAAATAACACAGCCTGGTGTGACTGTAGGAAGACAGCCAAAACATTTTGTCCAAACTCCCACTGGCAGTAGTTTGCATAGGCAGACAGCCTGCCCTCTGGCCTTAGTTTGGCTAAAGCTTAGCGACCAAACATGTAGCTATCGTGTTTTCTCTTCTGCAAGGAAAGCCCAGCTTTCTAAGTGAAAGGTATAATTTTCTTATGAAAATGATTGATTTTTCATTAATACCTTGTAGTACAAATAAGTTAGAAAATGACAGAAGACATGAAAGCATCCAGGCTGAGAGAGGTTATGAGAACTTAGCAGAAGCCAAAATAGAGGAAGGCAGAAATAAAGACCTGCCAGGTATTCTGACACAAACAACTGTGCTGATACTTTGGCAAAAGATAATAGAAAAAGTAATTTTGGAGTGTGTCAACAAGACAAGGAACTGAAAAGGTACAGATAGGGAGAGGAACTGAAAGTGCAGGAAGTCTGGTGGGAAAGGAGCCTAAAAGGAGGTAACATGCCAGCGTATGTCTCAGAAGGCCTGAACTTGGCATCTCTTATCTGCTCAGTTCATGTTGATGTTTCTTCTGAAGTCTTTGATTTAAGTAGCTACTAATTCTGTGTTTTAGTGAAGTGACACCTTGCTTTTTGTAAAGAGGACACTTCTCTTGATGCTTTCTTCATGTTCAATTATAAATCAACCTAAATATTATTGCCATCTTCACTTTTCCACTTTAAATTTCACAGCTTGACACATAGAAATATGCACATGCCTGTGCACATGCTCATGTGTGTTGTGTTTTGTGTGTGTGTGTGTGTGTGTGAAATCTTTTCCAGCTATAGTTTCTAAGAGCATACTTGAGGCTTTTGCTATGCTCTAAGCTTGAGATGTTTTATACTCTTCACTATATACTGCTGTTGTGGTAATTCTTCATCTTCACCATACAGTGTTTAAAAAATGAAAGTGGACAGTTTGGGGGCTTTGATTCACAGCAGGGATGTCTTTCTTAATCTTTTATACTTTACAAGGCAAAGGGCCCTTTTGAAGGGCTGATAGAGGGTGGCACAAAAGAAAGGTCTGAGAAAGAAAGCTTTTGGTCATAATGGACAAGAAGTCTAACAGTCAGAAAACACAGCGGGACACTGCCTCATTTCTATCTCGGTTTAGTGTATGAAATGGTCACTAGCACCAACAGGAGAAAAGTGTTAGCTTTTATGCAAAAGGCCTTTGCAAGAAAAATGTTATTGGATTGAAACATATGAAAGAAAATATTTACATTAACATAATACATTCCTTCTTAATGCTGTTACTGGTTCCAAATGTGCCTCTGATGCAAAAATTATTAGTAAAGGTTTAAAGAAGGGAAGAGAGCAATTCTAGTAAGCATGAGTCCATGCAACAGTTTAAAGCTTCTAACTGCTTTTGAATTGTTGACAAAATCAAATTAACAAAAGCTTTAATGGATTTGTAACTGATAGAACTGGTATGGGAGAACAAAATGAATACCATCAATAAGAGAGAAGAAATAAAGTCAGTAAACTGGGGGAATTTTTACAATGATGAGAAGAATCTACATGTTTATTTATTTCTGATATTTAGACTATCTCCAAGATAAAACACATTATGTGGCAATGGCTTTGATATACAAAATTGGTATCTCCTACAATGTCAGTCAAACCAGAACAGGAAGTTTCTCTAATGCAAGGTGGATAATGCCTAAATCACCTTTAAAAAGTGGAGCACAGGCTTGTTGAATTCATTTGGGCTTATTTTGTGGGTAATATTCAGAAATGGGGGTATTGTGCTGGTAAGCCACAACCACATGGCCATACACAGATCACTAGAAATGGGATAAATTAAGATTTAAGAGTTAGCCAATAAGAAGCTAGAGCTAATAGGCCAAGCAGTGATTTAAATAATACAGTTTCTCTGTGATCATTTTGGGTTTAAGCTAGCCAAAGTGGATAGGAAGAATAAGCAGCCTCCTTACTACACACTCAATAAATGAAATATTGAAAATAAAGTATAATTTTCCCTCATGTTCAGTGTTGATAGATGAATACCAATAGCACACACACACACACACACACACACATATATAAACTTAAGTATTTTTTGTGTGTGACTGTTTTGCCCCCATGTATGTATGTATACTACATGTACACACTCTTAAAGATGCCAGAAGACAATGGAAAGTTGCCCCTGGACCTAGACTTACAGAAGGTTATGAGCTATCATGGCTTAAGGCTGAGACACTGGGTCCTCTGCAAAAGTAGCAAGTGTTCTTAATTTCTGAGTCATCTTTCCAGCCTTGCACTTTTCTAAAGTATGTTTACAATCTTATATATACATACAAATACAGATATATACATGCATAATAAAATGTTTCTCTTCATAAAAATGGATCAATCATTCTATCAACTTCTACTGCAATTTGCTGTTTTACAGTCAACATTCAAATGTAAACTTTTGAGGTCAACACACACATGGACATGTCATGCTTTCTGTACAATAATGTATTTATTTGCTCTCCTGTTATAAACAGTTTTGTTGTTTCCAGTCTGTTGCTGATTGTTTTATAGTGTCGGCAGTCAAAGTTCTGATCTCAAAATATTAAGCAAGTCATATGCCACTGTGCTATGTTCAAAGGCATACTCCATTCTTGTAAAATAATGTTTCAGTGTTTCACAGTTGTATCATAACTTTGTATAATATGCTCTATTTATAATATACTTACAAAGCAGATATTGTCAGAACAATTGTAACACCTACAAAAAACCTTAATACCTAGTAATAAAATGACCACATGATAACCTCACTCAACTTAAGAATTGAGTCATTCTTCCCAAAGAAACAAGAATTCATTCTATCCCAGGCAGAATAGTTAAGATTAAGAAATTAAGAAATGCAGCATGAAAGTAAGCAAAGACAATATGTCATTTCCATATATGTAGAATTTGTCAGTCTATGTCTCACAAATGAATATAAGAATTGATCCATCTTCTTACAATACAACACACCACTCTTCCCTAAAGAGAATGTTTTCTTCCATTGAATCTGGCTATGAATAACTTGTGCAAAAACACTGAAAGTCCTTTAAGGCTTGTCTTAAAAGAGAAGAGAAAGATTAATTTTCATGGACATACATTGTACAAGTATTTTCTGATGTAGGAGGGTCATCTGTCTATATGTTACTTTCATTGGTTAATAAA
>LOEQ01012999.1:6539-24971 GCA_001685075.1 Bramus lutescens
TAATTAATAGTTCCTGGGAGAGGGGAAGTCAGTTTTCTTCACGGTAGGTCAACCATGCTCCAGGGCAAGGTCATACACTCAAGAATATTTGGGCAACACACTGGAATCTTTTAAAATTCATAATCTTCATGTAACTTAGTGAAGGAACTGGACTGGAAACATTTTTGAGATGGAGAACGCCATCTCATGAAACTAACAAAGAATGGCATGATTTCCAGTTACAGCTCTTTTGAATACTCTTGAAATTCAGAGAGAAGACTCTTGCCATGGCCCTGCTTCCACATTAACGAAGGTAAATTCTCATATGCTTAGCTGCAGTCTTTTCCTTCTCCTGTATCTCCTGGGAAATGTGTTTCTCAGCCAAGAAATGGACAGAGGAACTTCTGAGAGTTAACCATCTATTCATTTCAAAATGACTCTAGCTCTTGAGGACATTTAAATTTGTTGTCTAGCTTTTTTTATTGAATCAATTCCCCTTAACTCCAAAACTTTGTCTTCCTTTTGTGTCAATAAAACTAAATTCTGGCATCTTGTTCATAAGCTGTTGGAAACAAAACCCCAAATCACGAAGTTGTTGTTCATTCCAAAACCAATTTATTTCTGTGTATTTTGGGGGCAGGAATATTCTTGGAGCAAAGTGGAGTTCATACTTTGGAGTTGGATATGAATTATTTGCTATAAATTATCACACACAATGGACAGAAGGAACCAGATGTTCAGTGTGCTTGTTATTTTGGGCATCCTAAATATGGTCTTTTGGAAAAAGCTATTGTGAGTGGCATAAAAACATGCATCTTAGCTATTGAACTCACTGCTTGATTTTGTTATAATTTTGGATTGTAAAGTGTCCTATATAAGTCATGTCTATTTTTCTGTTTAGTGATCACTTATTTAAATAATTATTTAATGTTTCTGGATAATTCCTTCAAGGGCATTCTATATTAATTTAGGTCAAGAGGTAGCAAAAAGCTCTTTACAGTCTTATAAATATATTGTGACTTTCACCTAAAAGAAAGCAAGATTCTTCACACATGTGAATGTAAATGATAGTTTCTTTCTCTTTATATCATGTTGTTCTTTGCCCTTTGGGAATGGGATGGGCGTTACATTCTACAAAATTTCTGTGTATCTTGTTCATTATATGCTTACTGGTTCAGAACAGTCAGTAAACCCAAGATTAACACTTTTAAGGCTCAAGGATGGAGATGTGAAGTCAGCATAGGGAGGTATCTACCACAGAGAGAATTTCAACACAGAATCTGGGGTTCCTACCTCTGGTTGTATATTCATTTTATGATGCTGTTTCATTGCATGAGGGAAGAATTAGGATCATAATAAACTTCATTGTGGAGAGCACATTGTATGACAGAACTGGAAAAGTAGAAATAGTTGGATTCTTGGCCATCCATCTCTGGCCATCCATCCAGCCTATCCTACTTGATGTGAAATCCAGGCTAATAAGAAGACCATGTCTCATAAACAAGGTAGACAACTGAGGAACAGTGCCAAGGCTCTCCTCTGGCCTCCAAATGTGCATGCATTACCCATGCACATGAACACCTACACACACACACACACACACACACACGTGAGGTAATATAGACATATTTTCTGTGGGTACATTTACCTATTGGTAGAAGGGAAAGTGTTAGGTTATGCAGCTCAGAGAAGCCCCAAAATCAAGGAGAAAATGTGAGCTGAAATGCAGCTGGAGACACCCTTATTAAGCAACTCAGTGTATCTCTATCATACAGACAGTGGAGTGTACGGAAGTTCAGCTTACAACAGAAAATTCACTCATTCTCCTCATTCAGTGCTCCTAATGAAAGGAAAGTTTCAAGAGTGTAACTAGCACACAGCATATACCCAGGGGAAGCATGATGTATTGATGCTAATCTGGGTCCCTAAAAATTGAAGACACATTTTTGGATGCTCATGTATTTTTCGACTCTCATCTTTCATTATTCTACCTCATTTTAAAAACCAAGTGAGTGCATGGCTTACATTTCCAAAATATTATTATATTGTAAAATTTTCTTCTACTGTGAGATTTAAATAATACTGTTGAATTTATCCTGCATTGGTAGATCACATATAAGTAGGAATATAAGTAGGATTTGGCAGACTCAAACTTCCAATCTTAGCCTGGTTGCACTGCTGTTTATTCAGGGAATGCATTGTATGATATAGTTCCTTAGGGATCTCTATAAAATTCTGCAAGGGTTTTTTTAAATTTTTAATTTCTTAAAGATACTGTTGTGACAGTAATTTCCTTCTAAATTAAAGGTTTTGCATCCATTGGGTGATCCTCAGCATGGAATACCCACACTGAAAAGGGACTCTGCCCTTATATGTCATTATTAGAGTCAAAACAGTTATTCTGTAAACTTTTCTCTAACATTATTCCTTTGGATGATTCAAATACCTTACCTATCATGTCTGTTTTTATCTATCTTGTAAAATACAAAATGTGGCTCAAATTTTCAGACAAATTGAAAACTTATCAAAAGTTTGATACACTATTCTTTTGAAAATTAATGGTCTAAGAGAAAATGTTTGCTTTAACTAGAAAGACAGTATGCCTTTTTTCTAGTCATGGATTTGGGCAGTATTTACAGTACTAAGAGTGAATTCTCTCCTGTCCAACATGCCACAAATCCAATCAAGAAAGTGATTGGTTACTCTCCCCAAAACAATTGCACAGCTATTGTACCAGTAAGAAAATTTGCCTGGCAAGTCAGTATTAAGGGATGCCGGGTGCAGATTAGATACGGCCATTGTCTTGTCTCTCCAAGCAGCCTGCACAGCACTTCCCAGCTTCCATAATGGAAGAGATTTTTCTGGTCAGTTTACGATTGATTTCTTCATGGCCTGTAGCTAAAGGGTCTTCAGAACTAGGGTCTTATTTTCTAGTTATGGTGAACAACCAAGAACACTAACAATAGATTATATTGTTTTGGGTGTTTCTTGGGTCTCCCTGACCAATACCTCATCGAGATCCATTACTGGCATTGAGGTTTTCATTTAATAATCCGTATCTTCTAACAGCAGCAGCACTATTCATACATATGAGATAACTCTACTCAAGTGCCTTTGAATTAGCTTACAAGCTAGTAGGAGTTCAGAAAGCTTCTCCACACAGCCGTTTTGGCTAACCCACCCCTTACACTTTCTTTCTCTTCCCATCCCCCACTTTGACATTTAGCTCCTAGCCCCGCCCCTTCTTTCACACTACTCATGTCCTACTAGCTCTTTTTATCATATACTGTTTTACTTTGGCTTCAAGATCAAGTAATTTCACTTCCTTATTTCATTTTGGCAAGTTGCTGTCGATCTAAAGATTTTTCTTTTTCGATAAATGGGCATGTTGTCAAATTCCATTCTAAATATGTAAGCTCAAATCCATATATTTATGCTGCCTTCAGCCTTGGTCAGAGGAGATTCTTATTATTGCAATGGGTCACGGTTCATACAGAGACTCAGCTGTTCATAGTTCTGAGAATGGGTCACTGAGTGCTGAGCCGCAGATGGAGCATCTATATTGGTACCCTGATGGTACAAGGCTCAGGGAACGTGGAAGAACAGGAGGAAACGGCAGAAGAACTGGAGGGTGGGGGCAGTGCTGTGGAATGCTGTCCTCCGGACATGATGTGGCTACTGCACGTACAAGCCTGAAGTGACTGTAGCTATTTACACAAGACCTGCACACGAAAAGGAGGAGGGGCTCCTGATAGCTCACCTCTAGCCAAGGAGCTATTGGCAGCTGATGGATACTGAGCAAGGTTGAGTTATTTTTTCCGGGGAGAAAGAACCATTTGGCAGGTTTCCCATGCCCCAGTGGATCAACCCACAGTCATCACACATGGGCAGCAAAGGTTGGATTCATTGTTTCATTTTTTTTTTTAGGAGGACAATAAATTAGGAGGAAGATGTATCAGGGGTTGGGGGGGAAATAAGAGGGATTAGGGGTAGATATGACCAAGATTCACTATAAACATGAATGAAATTTTCAAAGAATGAAAAAATATATAGTATCCATCAAGCTGCTGGCATCCAGTTAGCACAATACTTAGCACAATGCAAGATCAAGGGTCATTTAAGGGTAGTGCATGTAGCTACAGAGATGCATGGAGAAAATTGAGAAAGCAAACTGGAAGTTAGGATTCTGTATAGTCTCAGAACCTCCAAGCACGGGAAGCTTTGTGAAATTGGGACTTAGAGCCTATGTAATTATCTGTCTAGCCTTGAAGTTGATCAAGTCATTTCTCTTTGGCAAATCAGTGTTGACCTGAAGATTGCTTATGCTGTGCAAGAAGTCAGAAAGCTTGCAAACTATTAAACAATGCTCTTTTTCAGCTTTCTGTTTGTTTGTGTTGTTGCTTGGTTTTGTTTGTTTTGTTTTGTTTGCTTGTTTTTTTGATAGGGCTTCACTATGTAGCTAGGTTGCCTTGAAGTCTTAAAATTATGATCCATCTCGCTCAGCCTTTGGAGTGGTGAGATGATAAGCATGTGTCACCACACCTAGCTTACACAACCCTTTCATGCCACTTTTAGACGAACACGGAGCTTCTATGGCTCCCAGGCAGCGTTCATGCACCTGAGTGATTTCTCATGCAGGCCTTCCTAGAAACCCAGATGTATTTTCTATGTGCTTTGTTTTGTTTTGTTGAGAGGGGATCATGTGAAGGAGCCCAGGCTGACCTCACGTTAATAATCCTTCCATTTCACTTCTCCCATCCCGAGACTACAGTCCTGCACTGCCACATTGGGTTCTGCTTCACCTTGAGCTGTTAGGCACGAACTGCTTACGTTTAATTTCTATGATCTGTTGAACAATTACTGTCAGCAAGGCATCATTTTTTAAGTATGTATGTCTTATCTCACTTCGCCACTAACACTGTGAGGGTTGTGAGGAAAATATTGTAATGAAACATATGAAAACATAGACTCACAAAGATAAAGACAGAGAACTACATAGAATATGTGAGGTCAGAAATAAAAACTACGTCTGACTCCATGGACCTAGAACCTAGCTCCCATGCTCTACTGCTCCTCATTAAGGGAATGCTTCACATCTTGAGTTATGCCAAGACACCCTTTAAAGAAGAGTCTCCAAACTCCAAAGATGGATTTAAATGATTTTTGGAATACTATTACTTAAATGTGCACAAACATAAAACTAGAAATCAGCTCTAGCCTATAATGTTTTAACCACCATAAAACTAATTACAAAGTTAATTTTAAAAACCACAAAATCAGTATAATTCAAGTAAACAATATTAGTTTAATCTCAGAGAACATTGAGACAAAGTTTTCATGGCTGGGGATAAAAGTAGATTATATTTTTCTGTGTTATGTTGTATTTGTAACCAGGGGGTTCTCATTATTTTGGATGTGCTAAGTTATCATTATTTTTGTTGTCATTTTTCTTCTAAGTTATTAACTTTATCCATCACTACTTTATTTTGCAATGTTGGTCAGTTGCAGAGTACCTTCTAAATACTATCATTTGCTAAATATTTCCCATGAGGTCTGTACTAATGTGTTTCCTGATAATGAACTGTGGGGATTCATACTGATAGAGAAGGTGTCTGTAGGAGCTGGATGTTAGGATATTAGAGGGTAGTTCTGCAGTTCTTGCTTACTGAATGGGCACATCTTCTCATGATCATTTTTATTTCAGAATAGCTATGTTCCTTCTTTTGAACGCATCATCCTATACCTTCACTCTGGTGGAGAGCCCACGTACAGATGTGGGAACTAAAACCAAACCTTAAACGTCTGTGGTTATACTGCGGTTGTCTCTGTTTTTGCTGGTAAGAACTTCAGAGCAGTGCCCTGTGGGTCAGTTTATGACCTGGTATTGTCACACAGCTTACAGTGCCCCAGGAGGGAAAGAAAACTAGTTTTTGTTTGAAAAATCTTAGTAAAGAATGGTACAGTGGATAGTTAGAAAACATACAGGTATGTAACTAGACCTGGGGCAAAATTATTATCACACTCTAGGAAATCTCTCAGTATCTCTGTCTCTGTCTCTCTCTATCTCTAACACACACCCACAGAGAGAGAGAAAGAGAGAGATAGAGATAGATAGATAGAGAGTTTTAAGATCAGCTGTACCCCAAGTCAGAGTGAGCAGATTGCTTAGTCAGTTTTCAAGGAAGGGAAAATTTCCTACCCCAGTATAGCTCTGCCTCTCATTGCCCTCTAGTTGGAAGGTCAGAGTTCTTCCTGACCTTCTCTGGTCCAGCAGGTCTTACTTTCAATACAAATATCTGGGAAAGGTGAGGAGCTTTGGTCATTGTATTACGGGGTGAAGCATTTTATGTTATTGTTTGTCTCTGGTGAGAGCATCACATGGAACTAAACTGGGGGTTTCTGAATAGGAAGGGGTAGGGAGAGAAATATGAGGGCAGGGTTTCAGTTTTGCCCGAAACTCTCTCATGTAAGCAAGCTTTGAAATTCTGATAGTCTCGGTCAGACTGAGATTCTGGTTCAAGCCTCTTCAGTGATTCTTCAGTGGGAAGTAAGGAGCTAACCTGCATGACCATCCAGTGCCTCCTGAGACTCACGATCACCATACTGAGTCTTCAGGCTGGTATATGACAGTGTTTGCTGACAAGAGGCAGGGCTATTCAGTTTCTCAGTGCTTCTGAACACTCCTAAGTGCCAGTGCATGAGGCTCACGGCAGGTGAAGTCATGGGGCATCAGTTACTGCTGGTCCTCTTTGAGAGTTCACATTATTTCTGGTCCTTAGCTATTCACTACAGGGGCAGGAACTGAACCTGCTTGCCAGGAGACTAACTCCTGAGTAGCCCCTGAAGCCTGTATTGTCTGTAACTCTATCTGGTCAGTATTTCTGTATAGCAGTCCTAATTCCTATTTAAAAAGAGGGAAAAGAAATAATGAGGTTATTGTTCTTTGGCTGTGAATTTCTAAAGATATTCTCCCTTAGCACCTGGGTTTTAGATTCTTTCTTCATTTCTGTTATTCTTCTATAGATGGCCAACATTCCCTGGCCCACTCTTTAAAATCAAGTGTTTCACTTGCCTAGTTTCTGGACAGACCTTCTACTTTGTTTTAGGCATTTTATCTAGTCGTTGATTTCAGGTTCCACTTCCTGCTGTTCTGTAGTGTGTCTGCTCAGTGGATCCAGTGCATGAGCTCACTGTTTAGTTCCTTTTGTTAAGTGCTAAGCTCCAGTTGTTTTCTCATGCACCATTTTCTATCTGTCATGGTTTGAGTTTGCTCAAAAAAATCTGCTGCAGGTTCATGTCTTGCAAATCTGGTCCCCAACTTCTGGCATCATTCTGGGAGATTGAGGAACCTTTGGGACATTAGCTTCAGCCAGAGGAAGATGGTCATTGGGGGTAAATTTGGGGGGTTATATTATCCAGAACAGGTCTCTCTGTCTCTCTCCCTTTCTCTTCCTCTCCCTCCCTGTCCCTTTCCTTCTCTTCCCCCTTCCCTCTCCCTCCTGGTTGTTTATTAAATGAATACTTCTCTTACATAACTTCCTTCTCTCACCATGTTGTTTTCCCTGAACGTGAGAGGCCAAGTGACCATGGGCAGAAGCCATGAAAGAACATCATTCTTTGACATTGCTCTTGCAGGTATTTGGTCCCAGCAGTGGGGAAAGTGCTAGCATACCCTTAGATCCCTGGACCTACTCACATCTATCTAGAGGACTCTGGTGACACTTTTCTGAGGTGGTAAATGTGCCCTTCATTTTCTCTGTCCAGCGACCCTTCCTCCAGTCTCAGTTCCTTTTTAGCATACGACCTCCTCTAATTTATGTGACAGAGATGAGAGGAAAAACTGGTGTCTATTTGCCAAAAAGAGACCACCATGATGAAAATAAGGCAAGTTCAGAGTAGGGTAAATTACTCCACATGAGAAGCTTTAAAGTAATGAGAAAAGTAAGGAAGTTCAAGCCAGGGGCTAGAGGATAGAGAGGACCAGAAAGATGAATGGAAAACTAGGGGAAAAGATGTACGTATAACTAAGGACTTTGAGAAGACTTCTTCCATGATGCTTCCTTATACTACCTTCTCCAGAAACCCTCAATAAAGTTATTCTTGCTTTTCAGGGTCTTGAGAGGGAGATTCAGTTTTCTCTTGTGATTGTTTCTACCCTAGGATGATGCAGGGAGCAGAAAGAACTAGTTTCATTTGGTATGCCTTTCTTGTTGTTTGTTCTTCTTTCCATGAAAGTAAATCTTGGTTGGCAGGTGGAACACCTAGGAGAGAATAGGATGTAGGGGCTAAAATTGTTCAACGTTGGCCCACGACGCTTCATGCTGCTGAAAATGATGAATGCATCCTTACCTCATGCCAAGTCACATTTGGTACTAGGAGGAATTTCAGCTTTTGTCTTTCATCTACAAATACTCATGATCATTGGTCAATATATGCCTAGACACTGTCCCTTCAATGCCCCAGGCCCCAGCCTTACTTTCAAGTCACCTGGAACTCTAAGGATCTAAGGATATTAGCCATTTACCCTAAGAGGGAGTTGTGACAGCCTTTATTCACATACACTACATTTCATGCAATTTTAGTTGCAGTTGTGTTTTTCATAGGTCTTTGAGAACCAAGCATCTGGAAATAGAGTTCATTGAAGACAGTTTCTGTTTTGTTTTGTTTTGTTTTCTGTTTGGAGCATGCAGTAGTGGCATGAGATCCCTGAGCATCTGGAGTTGGAACAAGTATGGTATCAGGAGGCCCATTGCTCTCCAGAGAGAACTTGCCCTGTGTAAGATCCTTTAACATCATTAGCTCTGAACAGCAAATGGGCCACAGAAGGGCTGCTCTCCTTGGAAGAAGTCTACAGAGGGCAACTGGCGTTTTAGCAATGGTTTCCAGAAATGTGTGTCTTGTAGCGATTAGATGATTAGGCTCATTCTTGTGGTGCTAAACTTAGAAGTGGAAAAAGGAAACACACTCTTGAAAATTTTTCTAAGGTTCAGAAAAAGCTTCCTCAAAAGTCCATTTTCCATTTTAGTGAGGGGAAAAAAAAAACATCAGAAAGAAGGCCAGTTAAAAAATTCATAAAGGCTGCATTATGCTCAGTGGAGACATTCTTCTCAAAAAGACAAGAGGTGGTACTTAGTGACAAAGTCATGAACATTAGGTACACCCTTTCCAAGAAAGCAGACCTAGTTTCTCCACAAATGGAAAGCATTTTGTGATTGTTTTTTATAATACCTGTGTGAAAACTGTGGGTACCATTAATCCTTGTGTGATCAGAAGTAGGGCTATTTAGATGGCAGGATGACCTTGGTCCATTAATTTACAATGATGCTGACTTCTGAACCTTCTGTAGATGTGCTGAGAATTCAGTTCCTAGGGGCTGTGTTCCGCTTTAGTGAGCAGCCATATCAGAATTTCCTGGCCTCTGACTCTTGAGTATTATGCAGAAATATGTTGGAATTCATGAGTTTGAAACTTATACTATATGAAAAATAGCTTTATGTGTAACTAACCAAAGTTGAAAGTAAGGCATACTTCCTAATGTAAAAGACCAAATTTGGTACAAGCAGAGGATTAAGTACTAATTCTAAGACTTTCCCAACCTGGAACTTGGCCTTTATCCTGTTTCATACATCTTGCATGAGTCTTTCACGAATGGTCACAACATGGTCTTGGATATTGCTGATAGTAAATACCTAACAAATCCAACAACTGAACACACATTTATAGGTATTTTGTGGCATTGCCTTTCTGCAATTATTACTGCTATCTCAGGGATGGGCACCCTTCAGCAGCACAGGGCTTTGAAAGGAATCCAAGGAGGTAGCAGAAGCTAAGACTTCTATCTGAGGGGGTTTAGGGGAAAAGGCACTCTCTTGATGGATTCTTTCTTNTTTTTTCCAACAGTTTATATACCCGACAAAATTTTTCAGGCATTATAGGGATTATACCATGGTTACATTCTGTTTTTTTTAATGAATGATTAAAGTGAATACATAACAAACAGTAAAAAGCAGCATGTTTTCCATATCCCTTACTTGATCAAACATTTTAATTATTACAGTTGAAAAACAAATTATTTCCAGGAACCCATGTACATTCAGACCCAAGCAACTTGTTATAGATTAACTGTGTGGATAAGCAAGGTATTCGTCTCAGTCAGGTCTTTCACTGGCAGGCTGCATTCTGCAGTTACTAAGAAAGGGTCAATTGCTTTATTACTTATATTGAAAGTTAATCTTACAAGGGACCTTAAAGATATCACAAGCCTAAACTTTTATATATGAAAAAGAATCTGTCAGCTCTACTTTAAATCTTTAGGATACATGCCCACTCATCAATAGTTTTTTATATCAGGATATTGAGGGCAGAAATGGGTATAAGGAATTAATCATCACCTTTATTCATCAACCAATCCTAGCAAAGGTACATTAACCAATAATAATTGGGCTGCTTTGGTTTTCTTCCCTGACCTTAACAAGTTCAGGGAATTCAACTATGAGCCTTTCTAAAACTTTAGATTGTCTTCTTGGATTTTTCACCTCAAAAATATTTAGCAAAACCATCTTAGTCTAACTTTGTTCTTTTCAAAGCTTTGTTTCAACTGTGATGGACTTCAAAAACTGTGAACACATCTCCCATTGTTAAAGTTAAGAGAATTTAAACTAGCTGGGCTACTGGGACTCAGTTATTAACCATTAACTTGAGCTACAATCTATGCAGCTCCTTAGGTGAAACTCAGAGACCCTGGCTGTGTAGCATTTCCTTGTATCTATTTTTATTCATTGAAACCCTGTATAAGCTATCATTGTTATTATCAATTAGATAGTACAGCTTGGAGAAGAATCATCTTCTTGACAATCCATAGATAAAAATGCCCAGCAGAACAGGATGTTTCCATGAGAGAAGCAAACTACACAGAGACAGGGAGATCTTCCCACACCCTTAGCAACAGCAACCACATAAAGACATTCCAGTGTCTGAAGTCCTGTGTCCTTACCTAAACTAGATTCACCCATCAGAGAGTTTTCTCCTGGTGGGTTGACACCTTGAACTGAAATTTCCACTTGCTGCTCCTCTGACAAGGCCACCAGCAGATTACTAAAGATTTAAGACTTAGGAAGTAGAAAAGATGTAGGCAAAGCCATATAACATGAAAGAACTGGCAACCTGGGCTAGAGTTTTGGGTGGAGTCTGTTTAGAGGAGTCCATTTTGTCCTCTGTATTAAATGCTTAATATCACTTGAGATCTGAAATTGATTTACTCCAAGGGCCCTTTTGAATTGCTTTTAAGTATGATACATAATTAGAACTCAAGGAAGCTCTGAAGAAACATCTTCTGACTGATTGTTACCATCCCTCCAACAAGAAGAGCTATCTGGTAGGTGATGATTTTGTCTTTGAAGAGCCTTATCATTTGGGCTATTACCATTATAATCCTTTGGTGATTGCACTTACAAAGCAGTACACACATACCCTTTGCAATCTGCCTCTTAAGAGAGCTTTCTCGAAAGCAATTCTGAAGTGCTTTTATAGCTTGGATTTTAAAGTACTGCAGCAAGAATGGCAGCACTCTTCTCCTTTCCTGCTATCCTAAGTTAAATATCCTCGCAGAGAAGATAATCACATTAGCTTCAGAAGGCATTAATATTTTATTTCAGGAGCATAAGCTCATATCTATATTGAAGATACTTACTCCTTGTGAAAAGTACAAGTGTTGAGATGTGCCTATAAACTAGAAATATCTTTTGATTATTAGCTTTCTCTTCCTCTGAAATGTGGCCCCACCTAACCCCAAGACACCTGAATGCTTTTGTATTGATGCCTTCTCCTTTCTTAGGATTTTATGTAGGAAGTTTTGAGAGTTCATATAATGCTAACTTTTGATGTCCCTTGTACATACAACATATACTCTATAGATTGCTTTGCTCCATAGGCTCATTAAGATTGGAACTATTGAGAGATGTGGCTTATTGGAATAGGTGTGGTGTTGTTGGAGAAAGTGTGTCACCAAATGTAGACTTTGAGGTCTCAGAAGCTCAGGCCAGGCCTTGTGTGTCTCAGTCTCTTCCTGGTTTCTGTGAATCCAGATGTAGAACTCTCAGCTCCTCCAGCACCATGTCTGTCTGCATTCTAATGTATTTTCCTTCATGATGATATTGGACTAAACCTCTAAAACTGTAAGCCAGCCAGTATTAGTCAGGGTTCTCTAGAGTCACAGAACTTACAGAATGAATCTCTTTTTCTCTCCCCCTTCCATATACATATTTTATTATAAATATAATATATATATAATTAGTAATATATATTATTTTATTGGAATGACTTTGAGGCTAAAGTACACATGCCTAGCTGTGATGAGAAGTCCAAGAGTTTAGTAGTCATTCAGTCTCACAAAGTTGGGTGTTTCAACTGGTTTTCTGTATATGCTGGGGTCTCAAAGAAGTAGGTTTCAATGCCAGTGAAGGTATGGATGTGCTGAGAAGGCAAAGGCAAGCAGGCAAAGAACAAACTGCCTCTTCTTTCTTCCACTGTCTTTATATTGACTTCCAGCAGAAGATGTGACTCATATTAAAGGTGTTCCTTCCCACCTCAAGATCTCAAATAAAGGTGTGTGTCATTCCTCCTCAAGATCCAGATCAAAAGCCTCTGTCTCTCAGCATCAAGAACCAGATTATATATATGCCCTCCACTTCTGGATTGTAGTTCATTCCAGATATAGTTAAGTTGACAACCAACAACAGCTATCACACAGCCTCAATTAAATATTTTTCTTTGTAAGAGTTGCTGTTGTCATGGCATTTCTTCATAGCAATAGAAACCCTAACTAAAACAGAAATTGATACTGGGGTGGTGTATTGCTGTTATAGGCCAGACCATGGTTTCATTTGGAGGAATGTGGACCTTGGGATTTGGGGTTAGGAAAGTACTACAATGCTTTCAGCTCTGCTTAATGGGCTATAGTAGTAGGAACATGGAAGACAGTGGTGCTGAGGGTAATTTGAACTCTGGGGGCCTAGCTCAAGAGGTTTCAGAGAAGAAGAATGTTAATATGTGGCTTAGAGATTACTATTCTTGTGATATTTTCGTGAAGAATGTGACTGTTTTTACCTTTGTCTGAAAAGTCTGCCTAAGGCTAAATTGAAGAGTTTTGGATTAATTGTATTGGCAGAGGAAACTGCAAAGGAGCCTAGTATGGACTCTGCCATGTGCTTATTAGTGTTCATATACATATACACAGATGTATAATGAAAAGGAGTAAGATGAGCAAGGAAAAATACAAAATGTCCCATTTTAGTAGAAAAGGAACACCAGGAAGAGTAAGCAGACTGAAGAGAAACATGATGCTAAGTGGAATAAAAGGAGTGGTGACCTCAGGGCAAGACCCCACCCAGCTCAGCTTCCAGTTTGTAGAAATGAATTAAAGAAGGGCTTTAGGGCCAGGAGTGGTGATGCACCCTTTAATCCCAGCACTTAGAAGGTAGAGGCTGGAGGATCTGTAACTTCCAGGCCAGCCTGATCTACACATCAAGTTTTAGGCCAGCCAAGTTTGGGCAGTGAAGGACAGAAAGCTGGTGAAGGTGTAACTGAATGAGGGGACCATGTTCCAGCCCCAGCAAGCAATAGAACTTGGCAGCTTTAGCCAAGTGGCTTTGGTTTTAGAGTCAAAGAGAGAAGAAAGAGACTATGGAATTTCCCTCCACAGTTAAGGAAAGTCTGAGTCAAGGAAGATATCAAGGGTATACCTGTGTAGAGGCCTGGAGGGGCCATTGTGTGAAGCCTAGATTGCCTTGGAGGCCCCCAAATGTTGGAGATGCCAGGGCCTTGGGAGAGCTGCCTGGAAAAGCTACTAGCAGGGAGTGGAATCAGCCCAAGAGAAAGAAGTATGTTATAGTCAACATAGCTGAAAAGAATTGGGGATACGACCGTCACTTTGACATCAGACATGCAGATACAGATTTTAGAGTTTTCCCAGGTGGTTTTTGGTCTTGCTTTGACTGAGTATGTCCTCTCTGAGCTCCCTTTCCATGCTTTTGGAATGGCAACATATGTTCTGCATCATTGCATGTGATCGGATTTTTCATTTTGGCATTTATAAGGAATTTCCATTAAGGTTGCATGAATCTCAGAAGAGACTTGAACTTTGGACTTTTAAACAAGTTTGAGACTATTATTGACTATGGCGACTTTTGAAGTTGGACTAGATGCATTTTGCACTATGATATAGCTGGTAGTCTGTGGGTGCCAGAGAGTAAAATGTGGTAGTTTGAATGAAAATGGCTCTGTGGGCTCATAGGGAATGGCACTAAGGGGAGGTGTGGGCTTGTTAGAATAGGTATGGTGTTGTTGGAGGACATTTGTCACTGGTGATGGGCTCTGTGGTCTCAGATCTCAAGCCAGGCCTAGGGTGTCTCAGTCTCTTCCTGCTGCCTGGGATTGAAATGTAGAACTCTCAGCTCTTTCTTCAGCACCATGTCTGCCTGGATGCCACCATGCTTCTTACCATGAAGATAATGAACTAAACCTCTGAAACTGTAAGGTAGTTCAAATTAAGTGTTTCCCTTTTTAAGAGTTCCCATGGCCATTGTGGAATTCCATGGCAGCAACAAAAATCCTAACTAAGACAACTCTTCACCCCCAAACTATCTCTCCATCCCTGCTCTATTATAACATGCTAAGAGAATGCATTCTATGCCAAACTTTTGGGATATATTAGGAAACACAAAGAAGCAAGGCTTCTACCAGACAGTCTGTATTCTAATAACATTTAT
Source organism: Bramus lutescens (assembly GCA_001685075.1). Classification (NCBI taxonomy): domain Eukaryota; kingdom Metazoa; phylum Chordata; class Mammalia; order Rodentia; family Cricetidae; genus Bramus; species Bramus lutescens. Next base: position 21,284 of record LOEQ01012999.1, read on the forward strand.
AATAAATGGTTACAACAATAAGTAAGTGAGAAAAAATAGATAATTGCAAGACGCAGTAAAAAATAAGACAGAGGAGCTCCTGTGAAAATATGGCAGTGCGACATGAATAAACAGCAGAAGTTGACAGAATAAATCTGCATCTAGAGACTTCAGGAGAGAAGAGGCAGCATGGACGGGCACCCAGGGTGGGAAATGCTTTCTAGGTTGCACTTATTGAGAAAGCTGCTGAACATGGGGAGGATAAGATAAAATGATGACTGAGAAATAAGAGGCTGCTAGGTCACACTGGATTTATAGGCTGCGATAAGGATGTAAGTGTATTCTAAAAGCAGTAGGAATTCGACAGGAGGGTGCCGAAAGGGCACTGTGGTAAGTTGAAAAGTGACGGCTTACACTCCTTAGCAGTAGCTGTATGTAAGTTCTGCCCTCCTCTTTCTGTTTGAGCTTCATGCTGTGCATTTGGAAGTTTGTAGTGGGAGGCTGCTTGTTTGTTTTCTGGCCGCTCAGACCCAAAATAATCACAGAGAAACTATATTAATGGCAAAACTGTTTGGCCAATAGCTTAAGCGCATTTATACTATTCAAGAACTGGGTGAGCCTGATGTCTGCCTGCATTACTGCAAATAAAAAAACACAGTTGCCATTTATTGTAGGCAGGAAAGTAATGCCACAATCATAGCAGGTCCTCATTACTGGTACTACTAGTATGGGACCTTATTTAATGAAAAGCATTTTTGAAGATTAGAATCTTGAGATGGGGAGATCATCTTGGATCACCAGAATGAATTCTGGATGTCATCCAAAATATTCTTACATGTGAGAGGCTGAGGCAGCTGGAGATGCTGACGGCAGGAATAGTATGGTTAGAGGCAGAAGGGGTTTGGCAGTCCCCACCTAAAAGAGGTAAGAACATGTTCTCCTCTAGAAGATTCAGAGAGAGAGAGAGAGAGAGAGAGAGAGCTCTGCTTTGCAATTTTTGCAAATGCACTGATTTTGTTCAGTGACCACCCCTTTGGATATCTGACTATCTGACTTCAAGGTCAGCGAGTATTACTACGTACTTGTAACTTAGTACAATAGACCCAGAAAATTGATACAATTGTTCTGTATGATTTGCTCTGTTTTCAGTTTTGAATGACTGAATTTGTTAAGCATACAACAAACCAAAATAAAAGACTAAATAGCAAGCAGATGATTGATAGTTATCAAAATATCATCAAGTCAGGTGCTCAGAATACCCACCAAAAATAACTGGGGAGGCCTCTTTAAAGTGGTCAATTAGAGCTCCGAATAGACAGGAGTCCCCAGTAGAGTAGTGTCTAATCAGGTGATGGACGTTTCCATGTAAAAGAACAAATAACAGTATGAAGGTATCATCGTCAATTTGGGGATATAACCATCCAGCAGAAACCAACTTGGGATGTTGAGGCCGTTAGCAGAAGTTCTTAATTGAGCTTTCTGTCCACTGCTGAACATCACATAGCTTAGCTTCCAGCTTCTCTTTCCCACTGCAGGTCCATTTTATATCACGGGACAAACTGCAGTAGCTGCAGGAAGTAGTTTACCTTCTAGCTCTTCTCCAGGGCACAATGTTTTCACTCTTGGGCTGTTTTATCCTTTTTCCTTTCTGTCACATAGTCAGGGGGATAGCCTATCCCCAGATAAAGGACCTTGGAGGACACTTTGAGGCTTAGATCTGAAATAGGGCTGAGGCACAACCCTACCTCCGCAGCTAGTTTCTCAATGAGCTCCGACAGCTCATGGCAGATTACCAATGTAATATATAGACTAACAACCAACAGAAGCGTTTCTGGAATGGCAGTGTAAGTCCCAACTGCAAAATGAGTTTGTATACTTAAATAAGGAGTATATGTGGTACCAGAATGTGACTGTACTTTTGAGAATTCTGGAGACCAAAGGAAGTCAATATAAGAGATGGACCCTTTGTCACTGACTTTGTGACCTACGTGATTTTGTACTGTCTTCTACCTGCAGTCCGCTGAAAGCACTATGTATTTTTTTTTCCAAGTAAGACTCCTGACTGGTGCGTTAAAGATGATCGTTAACTGCTCTTATGTAGGAGAGTAATAGTGAATGCAATTAAAAAGGAGTATTGGGATTTAAAGTGAGAACTGCTGATGCCCCAAATTAAGGAGAAGCCACTGACGTGAGAAAGTAGATGGATATAGTGCATGTTATAGGCTGAGCTGATGCTAGTCCCTGATGATGAAATGATGGGAGAAGAGGAACAAACTGGATCAGACTTGACTCTTAGATTCCAGCATTTTCATTGGCAGAGGTAGGATGAATTGGGAGAAGCAAGTATTTCAGGGGGGGAAAAAGGCAAAAATGCGTGTTTATGGGTGGTACTGTTGCCCCTTATCTTCTTAGTCATTAGTTCTTGTAACACCTTCTGACGGAGTTCTGGATCATTTTTCTACTTGTCCCCACATACACCTATTATATTTAGGATTTCAAAAAGGTTGGATCTTCTCTTTTTAATATGTAAATGTTAATATCAGAGAGCTTAAGAACCAACATGCTGCTATAATATATTGGACTGGACTGAAACATGGAAATACAACTAAGTGTGAGGGAAAGTTAAAAATTTACGTTTATATACAAAACAAATGGAACAAGAGAGCAGGGGTGTGGTAGAAACTGTCTATATATCAACTTCAAGATAACATTCTGAAGAAATTGGAATAGAATTGGGGGATTGAGGGTTTGGGATGTATCTAATCCCCTAGAATCAGATTAGGATCATTATTGTCAATATCTTTTACTATGGCTTTGGTAATATTGCATTAATTAGAAACTAAGCCCTCAAGTTCCATTTCAGAAAGTTAATTTTTTTCTAAATACTTTCAAATATGATAAATAAACTTCTTTTGAAGATCCAGTATAAATAGAGAGATATGGCCTCTTTATATGAGATATGGCCTCTGGAGCTTTATATCAGAATTAGTCACTTAATTTAGATGAGGTTACCTGGAGGGGATAGAGTTATTCTGCACAGTAGGAATTTTAAAGTAGGATAAAGTGATGTAATGCGTGGGGAAAATCAGGTCCATTGATGATTATGTATACACTTTTGAGAAGCAGATGAGAAGAGGTTCTGAGTACTGTTGAGAAAATACTTTTAATGCATTGTATATATACTTACTAGAAAACAAGCATGTACTAAAGCTTCATGTTAATGAGCTGTATAGCTTAGGTGAATTGGATTTAAAGGCATAAAATCAGAGACTTTAAAAGCAATAATGCTGACTGCCAAAGTTTTATAGAAAGATGGGAGAAGGTAAGTTGGATAGTTGTGTATCTTCACAAACCAAGACGAGGTAGGTAAAAACACAGTTGACACTTGGGAGGCAGAGGCAGGCAAATTTCTGTGTTCCAGGACAACAACCAGAGTTACACAGAGAAATCCTGTCTTGGAAAAACCAAAAAAAAAAAAAAGAAAGAAAAAAAAACACAGTTGAATTTGACCAGCTGTTGTCTGGAACCACTCCCACTTGCTTATGAAATAGACTCTTCTATGCCTTTGAAAATGACAGTACAAACACACATACACATGCATACAGACATTGTAACTAGAGTCAGAGTTTCCTCCATGGCGGGAATAGTAGAGTATTGCCACGCCTGCGGTGATGACACCTATGTGACAGAATGTTTCGATGGTGGAAGT
>LOEQ01012999.1:26036-39783 GCA_001685075.1 Bramus lutescens
TTTCTTTCTTTCTTTCTTTCTTTCTTTCTTTCTTTCTTTTTCAAGACAGGGTTTTTATGCATATCCGCGCAGGCTGTCCTGGAACTAGCTCTTGCAGACCAGGCTGCCCTGAACTCACAGAGATCCACGTGCTTCTGCCTCCTGAGCACTGGGATTAAAGTCATGAGCCACCACCACCCAGCTCATCTTTCTTTCTTATCTCTACCTGCTGGAGGAATTAGGAATAACTGAAGAGATCTTCAGTTTAAATTGACCCCATGTGAAGGTTTCAGCATCTACTGCAAGTCAATTAAGAGATAATGGGTTCAAACTAATTTACCAGATTCCTGGGATCTACTACTACTCTAAACAGCAGTGGACTGCCACTTCAGTCCTTGACATCTATTTGAGATCTCTACACTGGGTCTAGTAGACAGTCAGACTCTCAAGAATTTTGAGTAGAATTACATAAGCCGATGTGAATTCCTAACCAAACAACTATTTATATGTGCACTAGGGCTAAAGATGAAATGCAGGAAACCAACATAGCTAAAATACCCAGAAAATCATGTGTTTCTAGGGTAAGACAGACAGACAGCTGAGGAGCACAACTGCTCAAGAGAACACTTAGTAAAGGGCAGCCTGGGGACAAAAGCCAAGTCTTGCTGCTTCCGTATGGTCCCCAAGCATTTTTTAAAAATGCGTTTTCAGGTGCTTGAGAAAAAAGAAACAGTATTGCTGTGCCATATTAAAATGACACAAGATTCAAATATTAGTGCAACTGTTCTTGGAACCCATGTGTGTGCTCATTTGTTTATTATCTGTGACTGCTTCACACCACAGTGGCAGGGTTGCTTGGTAAAGGGAGAGATCATGTGTCTCCAAAACCAAAAATGCTTGCTAGCCTTTTCCTGAAAGTAAGTCAGAAAGGTGATCATTGGAAACACATGAACCTGAAGCAGAGTGATTAAAGCATACATTTACAAATGGAAAATCCTATAATAAATAATTTCGGAGATAAAGGAGGCTGTGGGAAACAATACTATTTCAGCTCTTCAGCCAAATTCACCCTTTGAAATTTTCTTCTATTCTAATTATTTCTGTCATTTTTTGAGATAATTACTAGAGTCTAAATCAACAGTGTATATAAAGTCTTATATATATATATGATATATATTATAAAAATCCTGTTTATCAGTCTTTGAGATGGTCATTGCTACAAGTTTTTCTTGTGTTTCCTTGTACATTTTAAAGTTTTTATGTTTCTGTCATGACTGAAATTCTTTTCTATTTGGTATGGAATTCTAAGATCAAAAGCACTACCTTTTAGAAAGAGGCAAATATCTTCCTTTAATATAATTTTTAGGAATTCTGTTTCATTTTGGCAGACAGAAACTTTCTCTTTCAGTATGCTTAGTTTTTAAGAATTTTAAACTAATAAAACCATCAATCTGTTTTCCATCTTTATTATTTTCATTGTAACAATATTACATAAATGGAAACAAAATAACCTTGAAATTTTCCATTTTGTTTACATGGCAGAACACCCTTGGGATTCATCTGGGTTGTTTTCAATTCAAAAATTTATTTTTATTGAAGAAAAGTCTGTGGTTTGGATGTATTGTCATTTGTTCAGCCTTCAAAGACATGAGTGGTTCCCAGGTTGAGCTATTAAGAATAAAGCCATGAAGAGCTTTTCTGTGAATGCGTGTTTCTCTGAAGATGATTATTTTTCAGGCATACATTCTCAAGAGTGCAATTGTTATACTTGATTATGGTCTGCTCAGTTTTGTAAGAAACCACCATGTTTTTCTCCAGAGTGGATTCTTACGAAACTACTTTGCCATATACCTTCCCACCAACAACATAAACATGTCTTTTCATATCCCTGGGAGCACTGGCAATATTACTGTGTTTTATTTGAGCTATTCTCATAGGTGCACACTCACATCTTTTCGCATTGTAGTCTGAGTTTCTCTAATGGCTACCAGTCTCAAAATTCTTCCTGTGTGCTAGTCTGTATGTTTTCTTTAATGAACAATGTATTCATTTTTCACCTCTTTTCTAACTTGGTCACTGTTTTCCCTTTGGAGTTGTGAGTCCTTTTTCCTTTCTATGGACAAGTCTTTTCTTGTTCTGTTGTTTGCTCCTATTGTCCACAACCTTCCCTTCTCTTTGCAGTCTTTTTAACAACTTCGACATTCTGAAGAGGTCTAACTAATGATTTTCTATTTATGGATTGTATCTTTTGTTTCAAATGACTAGTCCTATATTGTCAGTAGTTTCTTTTACGTTTCTTTGAAAAAGTTAATAGTTTCAGGTTTTATAATTAAGTTTATTGCTCGTCCTGGGTTAACTTCTGTTCAAGAATCCTGCCCACTCAACTTTGTGTCTTCCTCTCTCTTTTCTAACTCTTCCAATCCAGCTAGTGCTGCTCATATACTCTTGGATGTATCGCCTTGCACTGATGTGTGGTTGACTTACCACAGGCCACACCCTTAATGAAAACCAGCTCTTCTTCTTTTAGTACCAGTCGACTGCCCATGTCTCCTTAGTTAGGATTGATGATCATATCTCCTTTCCATGCTGGGGCTTTGCTTGACTTGAGGTCTTTTTTTTGAGAATTTCATACATATATATGATAGATTTCCCCTTATTCTGCTCTCCAACTCTCCAAATATAGCTCCCAACACCCTCTTCTGGCAATTTAATGTACTGTTTTGATAACTCATTAGCATCGAGTTAGGGCTGCTCATGTGTGCATGGGGTGGAGCCTTCCACTGAAACCTAGGTAACCTATCCGTGGCCACATCCTAAGACAATGATTTTCCTTTCTCCAGCAGTTGTCCCCTGCCAATTGTTCCTCGGTATGGGATGCAGCTGGAGGTCATCTCCCCTATCTGTGCTGGAAGTGGTTAGCTTGGTCTTGTGTAGGTCTTGCGCAAGTAACCACAGTTGATCTGAGTTCCTGATTGTGATAGCTAGGTCATAGCAGAAAATAATGTTTTTCTTGATTGTGCTCCTCCCCATTCTCTAGCTCTTACATCCTTTTTTTTTCTTTCTCCTATGATGTTCCCTTATCCTTGCTAATGGAGAAGTTATTATATACGTGCCATTTAGGGCTGAACACTCAGTCTCTTACTCTCAGAATTGACCAGTTTTTTTATATATATATATNTATATATATATATCTTCTTTGACTGCTCTCAACTGCAATTAAAAAGCTTTTCTTGCCGTGGGTAAGAGCAGAGCAGACTATGGGCATAAACAGAGATATTCATGAGGCACTTTGACATCATGATCATTTAGGAAAATAAGAGGTTCTATCCTTGGGCCTTTCATGTTCCCAGTCTTGGGCTTTTGACATGAAATTCCTTCTTATGGAGCAGGTTTCAAAATCTATCAGAAAGCAGTTAGTTATTCCATAACAGCTGCGCCACTATTGCGCCAGCAGGTACATTTTACCTACCTAGTTGGTATTTGGCATTCAGGGTCCAGCACTGAGTAAAATCACTGATGTCTTTTTCCTCCCAACAGCCTCTCTAGGCACTGAAAGTTGGCCAGCAGGGAGGTAGTTTCCTGATTAGCTTGACGTTGATTTCCTATCACAGTCAAAGTGTGTGGTGTCTTCAACAATGCGGCATTACCGTTTAGTTAAGGTACATCACACAGGCAATGGCAATGGTCATATTAGGAGTTTTTGTTTACTTTTGTCTTGCCTTCCATTCTTTCTCCAAAATCTTAAGATTTATGTCCAGCCCTGATCTTCATTGGCACAACTAATGTTTTTCCCCTGAACCCAAAGTGAGCATAGGAGATGGCTGTTTGCAAAATGCTGTGAAAGCCTAAGAAGGAAATGATTGTGCAGGCCTTAGCCTGCTAGCCACAGGGGTTAATAAAAGCTGATTACTATGGGCCTGAACCTACTGGTAACATGGAACAGTAAAAACTGGCTACTACGAGCACCGTCTAGACCCCTTGAGTCATTATGATAAGAAATTTAAAGACCAGGACCTTTTAGAAGCCAAGATTCCAAAACACTCTTGGGTGGAGAGCTTAACAGGGGACTCTTCTTTCTGTTCCCAAAGACAGTAGAGCATCATAACTCTTAAGAACACAGAAGTTTAAGGAGACACAGAAGCTGTTTGTGTGGGGAAGATTGTAGCCACATGGAAAGAAGAAGATGATATATTAAGAATAGGCGAGCCCTAGGAATAAAAGTGGATTCCAGTCTGCAAAACTAACCACTCATAAATTCTACATCTGTCTAAGTGATAGACTGACTATAGGCAAGACTACAAACTGGAGGCTCGGGACATATTTTATTCAGCTCTCACCCTGCTTTTCTCTTTCCTTAAAAAGAAAAATATTTCCTTTATCCTCCAGAAGATTCAAACCCAAACGTAAATACTGAGTTGTTCAAATCGAGGAATGCTTGCATCAGACATCATTTCTCTACGACCTACTGCATCCCAGCGACAGGAACATATCACCTCTGTGTGGTCTCACCCTTTGTCCTTGGCTCCAGGAACTGATTTCTGCTCCAGGCTGCTTTTAGTGCACTAGCTGGAGAAGACATTCTTTCTCTATCCCTGCTTAAAACAGAGGTAATAACAATTGCATTTAAAATAAAAGGAGAGGTGAAAAAGGGAGCGTTTGAACACAGTCTTATAAAAGCTCCTCAGTTTGCATTCTTCCCCAAAGTGACCAGGGTTACAAATGTGAGATGCCATGTCGTAAATATTTATGTGGGGGCTGGAGATCTGAACTCAGGTCCTCCTGCTTACATAGCAAATACTTTACCACTGATCCATCTCCATATCCCTAGAACATTTTTCATTGTTTATCTCAAGTGACAATTTCAAACACTTCTTCCATTGAGTTTATATTACTCTTATTTAAATAACTCTTAATTGCTAATGCTGAGGATGTATTTCATTTCTCATTACCTGTCTTACTCTGAGCAACTTTTTCCTGGATTGTTTTCCTCTCTTGACTCTGGGGTGTTGGTCTTCCTCAGACATCTGTCCTTTGTGTTCCTTCTCTGGCTCTGCAGTCTTCTCACAACATGGTTCCTCTAGGGAGGGGCCCAACTGCAGCTCTAAAGTTTCCTACTTAAAGACACACAAATGGTATTTTATCATCTTCTCTCATTGCCAGTGTGGAAATATTCTTCATCTTCTCTTTCTCTTCCCTTATTAACTCTTCTATCTTCTTTATCTGCTACATCCATCAGTCAATAACAGCTGCCAGTTCGGTGTCCTGCATGCCTCAAATGCCCCTTCTCATTGTTCACTTTGTATCTGCCTGGCTCAGAGTCCCACTGTCTCTAGCCTGTGGTATTTCACCTCCTGACAGGCCACCTTCTCTCTGGTCTCTTCATGTGTTTGTTTCAATGAAATGAAAGTAAATTTTTCACTAGGCAAGGTCAGATTGATGTCATATATATGTCATATATTTACATATTTTTATATTTATATTATATATTAATATTTATACACACATATATAATTATATAATGTTTTTGTACCAATTCTTTAGGTACCATAAAAGATTGTATTCCCCTTTGGCATTATACTTAATTTGCTAAGCATACCTTTTTAGGTACGTGACAGCTTGGGAAGTATCCAATTTTACACTAATTACACTAATGGATCATTGATCCAGTGAATTCCTCTAAAAAGATGCGCCATTGTGAATTTGTTTTCCTTGTAGTAAATTTCCCACACAGCCAAGGGCATTAGCCAGCCTCAATTCTAAGGCCATGGCCTGGCTTTAATTGAAAAAAGCCATATCTGATGTTTTTCTTTATATTTCCAAATGGTTGGTATAATAATGAATAGGCCTAGGTCAATATTCAGACTTACAGTTAGATGATTCTTTTCTAGAAAATATTTAATTTCAGATACAGTAAGGCCCGCAGATCAGGAAAGACATAGCTCCTCTTTCTGTACTGTCCAGTATCACATCCAACAGGCAGGAGGAGGAAGGTGCCAATTTTTAGGGGGCCTTGGGTAATATTTTTATGCACTATTCTTTGAAAAAACCTTTTAATGGTAGAGAGTGAAGACTCCCCTTTAATTCAGTGAGACCGAGAACCACTTCTCGAGGCACAGGCCTCCTCACTGCTTTCCAAGACTCTTTGCTATGTAAGGCATCTTCATGGCAAGTTGAGGTTTTGTTACTGGTCTTAGAAGTCATGAGTCATCTCCTTTTCTCATTCATTTAGATTTTAAAAAGATAAAAAAATCAGACAATGTAAAAGCAAAAGTACACGAAGTCTCACTACACATTATGCTGGTTCATGGGGGTCCCAGCGTCCCTCTAAACTGTCACTCTTAGAAAGTGTGATGCTTCCCTCTGACCTTCTGAGATTTCCTCTTCTTATCTGCTGAATAATTGCCTCATCTAAAACTCTGTGTAACATTCCATTGTTACCTCATTTGCCCAGGATTCGGTTCTTTAAGAGAGTAAAAAAAGGTTGTGGGGGAACATTGCTGGTGAGTCAAGTAAACGGTGCACACATTTAACACCCTGATCTAGAGTCACCTAATTTAAGCTTTTATTTGTTCAAATGCATAAGGACATTCATTAAGTTTCATGAGGTGCTTTGAATTTCGCTGGAGGTTTAATTTCCTTGTCTAGAGATGTCACACTGAATACCATCTTGCCAACTGTTGTGACAGCTTGATGACCAGAACTAAGGTGTATGGAGGCCTTGGTGGAGAGAGAGAGACACAGAGTGTGGTGCTTCTGGCCTCGGCTGGTGCCTTCTTTGCTGTGTTTATAGCCTGGGACTGCAATTTCTTGCACAAAATAACCATTCAACAGTTTAGAAATGGAACAAAGCATGCTATTTTGTCTTCCTTAGTCGTATGGCCAAGGCAGTTGTAGGAGAAAGGAAGATGAGGATGTGTTTCTCTTGAGCATTTCTTCCTTATTCTTTAAGGTGAAAGTTGCGCTTGTTTTCTTTCTAGCAATAAATGGCAGTAAGTGATCTGTGTTTAAGAAGTCAACTTTAATGTTTTCTTCGTCTTTTCTGTGGATGATGTCCCATTGATTTTCATAGCAAAGCTAATATTTATTTAGAGAAATAAAAATTAAAATTAATTTTATGGGTTTTTTTGCCTTGTTTTAGTTATGTTTCTTTTTCAGGTTCTGATGCCAGAGGGTATTAAGTAGAGCCTGTGTAATGTGGGGTTGACATCTGAATGGGGGAACTGTGTAGGGCTTGTGGGGGGGGCTATACATGTGAAGTGGGCTTCTATCAAGTTCACATCTTGCCCTGATCTGGTTAAAAACTCTCATTAAGGAAGAAAATCAGGAGATCATTGTGAGTTGAGACGAAAGAATGGGGACTATCTGTGATATTCATGACTGGGGTTTGTGGGAGAATGTGTGTGGTGATAGTCTAGCCCCTTATATAAGCCAGGACAGGCTCCATTCAAAGGTATTATGTTTACTCAACATTGCAATTACTGGAGAATACGTAGACTGAAGCAGTGTGTGTACGCGTGTATGCATGTGTGTGTGCAGGCGTGTGTGTGTGTGTGTGTGGCGTGCGCGCGTGTGTGTGACAGTCTTTCTGATTGTTTCCTCCCTCATGTTCATTTTTCCACACACTTGCCACAGCTTGGAAAGTAGAGGTTACCCTTGTCATCTAAATAACTTGCTTCTCAGTCCATTGAATATTGTGTACACTCATCCTCTCAGTTTACTCAAAATGTAAATGTAGAACTTGAAAGGTTCTCCTTTGGGATTATTCAGCTCATGGCTAGATCCAGAGCAGGTATAACCTTGCATTCTTTCCCTCTGTGTGGGTATGCATGACTGCCATTAAAACATGCAGTATTTTTTAATAAAAAATCCAGATTATAGGACTGTTTTACCTAGAACACTTTATTGAGCTTCTACTTTGTAAAGTATCAGCATTATTCAGAAATGTATTTCCATTTATAAACACACATTGGGTTTGAATGGAATTGTCACTTGGTGATACAGAACTAAGAATGGAGGTGGAAAATAGGGTTCAGAAAACACATTTCCACATGAAACATTTCCGTTTCCTTTTGTCTGAAAATTCTCTAACACCTACTTGAGGACACGTAGGCCATTGTGTCTCTTTTTGATATAAATATGGTCTTGGCCTGGAAAGCATCAGTATTTAGAACAGGGAATTTAATGAAACACAATACAATGTCATACATTTTGAACCCAAGCAACACAGAATAATTTATACATGGAACTGTTGATAGATCCTCTGGCAATTTATTCAACTATAAAGACAACTCTTTCTCAAGGATACAAACTTCTGTGTGGAAAAGAAAAATTCTAATGTCTGACTTGAGAAAAAAAATAAGGTGGGGTGTTATTCCATAGTTTACGATTTAGTGGCTGCATTTTTGTATTTTTACTGAGTATAAGCTGCCCTTTCTCAGAAGGTCTGCTCCTATATTAGACTCAATAGTCTGTACTTTAGCTTAAGTTATCTGTTCTAGTCAATTCTGAGAATTCTAAAATCCTTCACTTTTCTCAGTGGCCTTTGTTACTGATGGAATTTTTATTGCTGTTTACTGAATATTTTTCTTAATCTCTTAGTAACCAATTTTTCTTGCCTGCTATTTCAAGCCTAATCAGTCAATCTTGCTTTAACCTATTGTTATCCCAAAGACATCTTTGCTGTGCCTTTACTGTGGGGCACTGTCACTACCTCGGCAAGCCCTGTTTTGTTTTTTCCCGGATAAAAACTCTTGGCACCCTTTCTCCAGCACATTCAACAATACTTTCTTGCATGCCTTCCCTCCTTACTGCTGAATCTGCCCTTAGTACAATATTTAAGCTCCACTTAGACATTATTCTCATAACATTGTCATTACAGGACTTCAGTTGCTATTCTAGAAGTTTCCTCTCTGCAGATAATCAGAATGAAGTGAATTATTTGCAGAGCAATTGCATGGATCATTGTAATCATTCAGACACATGACACATGATAAGGGACTCTGTTCCATATAGAATATATTAATAAGCCTCGGGTCAAACTCATTGTCATTATCAGAAGGGTGCAAGTGTCCCTAAGATTAAAATCCATTCTTGTAATAATTAGTGACATTATTTATAACCAAACTTAATGAAACAAGCCAAACATAGTCACGATCATGGTACTATATTTTGGCTTATGAAGTATTCACACAATAATTCACAGCACCAACTGTTACATATTAGAGCTTTTCTGTATTTGTGATCATTTTAATAATCTTAGGGAAGGAGAGTTTTTTGAAAGATAAAACTTATAATGGAAGAAATGATAAATTTCATCAATATAAATTTCAGTCTTCTTAGCCTTTTACTTATGAGGTAGGTGTACCAGGAAGGGAGAATCCTATTAGGGTAAGGAAAAAGAAAAATTCTCATTGTGATCTTTTCTTCCTTTATTGTTTGAAAGCATAAGTAGAATGAAAAGGAGGAAGATTGAGATTATATGGTATTTGAATTCACATTGTTCAAAAGTTGTAATTTATAATCAAGTTTAAAGATTAAGCAAAGTTTTATAAATAAGTTTAAAAATTGCAAAGTTATTCCCCTATTTTTCTGTTTCTTTTCTTGTTTTCCTTTTTCTTCCTCCCTCCCTTCCTCCCTCTCTCCCTCCCTCCCTCCCTCCCTCCCTTCCTTCCTTTTTGTTGTGTTTTTCAGATAGGGTTTGTGTAGCTTTGGAGCCTGTCCTGGAACTCGCTCTGTAGCCCAGCCTGGCCTCAAACTCACAGAGATCAGTCTGCATCTGCCTCCTGAGTGCTGGGATTAAAGGCATGCAGCACCACTGCCTGGCTCCTTATTTTCCTTAAAAATTTCCTTTTATAGAAAAGAGTGTGAGATAGCTTTATGAAGTACATTGTTCAAATCTGGGGGTGAAAGAGGAGTGTTGCTTTAGCTGGGAGATTCCAAGCATTCTGGTCCTGAACGAACATAGGCCAATTCCCATTTTAATGCTTGCATGAAATTTCCCTTAGAGAGGAAATATTGTTTCTGTGGACAATCTCAATTTCGTCAGTTATGTTCAAGTTTCTCCTTCTCAGTGAGCTGGTAATATATTTAGATTTCAGGATGACGCCTCCTTTCCTTTCCTATATTCCCTTACTTTTCTTTCTTTCTCATGACTCATGTGTTTAAAGAACCAAGACAAATTTTACTCTCTGAAAAGAGTAAGTGATCTCAAGGTCAAAGTGTTCCATAAAGTCTATGTAAATCTCTCTTCTCTGTTGGTCAATTAATGGTGGAACAAAGTTTTAAACTTGAACCACCAATCAAATCTTTTCATTCTCACTTTGTGCATTTGTTTGGACATGGCTTGTGTACTAAGTTTATTCATTTATAGCCTGTAGGGAAGCAACAAGAACACTGAGTGCCCTCTCGGTACCTCTCTGTTCTTGAACACAGTTTTGGGGTCTTCTGGATCTCCAGGAACACAACTGACTTCCAAAACCTTCATCTAATTCCCTAGACCTTTCTTTTAAACCTTTGGTTGGAGTCTTGTTTGTTATCACTGGAATAAAAAGCCTTAAGAAACTGCATTTAGGAAGTATTAAAATGTGTGGGGCTTTCCCCCAGCAAAGACCAGTTCTCCCACTCTGCATTCCTGAGTTATCTGTAGTTCTTTGTTTAGAGTTGAGAACCCTCTGCCTTCCATGTTAGCATCTCTACTGGTGACACCATTGCTCAGATCTTGTTCGGGAAGCCATGTGGATGAGACTTCTTGGGTGTAATCTCTTGGATGGTTCTTGGAGACAATATCTCACAGAAAATGTAATGTTTGATCCTCTGGCTCTTCTAGTTTTTCTGTCCCCTCTTTGGCTATGATCCCTGAATCATAGCCCTGAAATCATATATATGTACCAGTACTATTATATGGGCTAAGCAGATTATATTTATATAATATAATTTTAGAACATATGCATATATTATATATATATGTAATAACAAAGAAAAGAGGCAGTGAATTTGTGAGGATGAGAGCAAGGAGGGAGGGGTTGGAAAGAAGAAAGGAAATGGGAAATGATGCAATCATATTTTACCAAAAAGTAAAAATTATTATTAGAATAAAAGCTTATTGCTTCTCACAGATACTCCTAAATAGGTTTTTCCCACTGAGTAAAGTTGAATTGTGTAAGTGACCCCCCTATGTGCGGAGTTTTAGATTTTCACTGTTTGAAAACAAATAGTGACCATGCTAGAGCAGTGAGCTATTTTGAGAATCTCCAAGCTTACTCTATACCCTTTATTGTCATTCAAGCTGATTTTTTAAAATATAGTTACTCTACTTGAGAGGTTGCTGGTATTAAAGGCTAAATTGGGAAGATATAGGCCATGTAAAAATGCCATAAACTCTACTATTCTTTCAAAAAATAGATTTATTTATTTTTATTTTTTAATGTGCATAGGTGTTTTGCTTGAGTTATTTGTCTATGCACCACTTCCATGCAGTACCAGTGGAGGCAAGAAGTGGGGATAGGATCCCCTGGGACTGGAGTAATGGTTGTAAAGTAGGATCTTTCTAGCCTACACTCTACCATTCTTATAGAGAACTTGGGTTTTTGTTGAAGAAATCTTTCCCTGAGTCACTGGAATATTTGATGCATGTTCAGGGTTCCAAAAGGGTTAGTTTCAGCAAACTTTCAAGGAATTCCAGTAGTTTCATGGAAGGTTGAGCCAATGTAGCTCCTTTGCCCACCGTTCAGGATGCCCCAGTAATTCTATTCTTTCTGTGATGCAATTCTTTGGATGTCTCTGGCTTCACTGAGGCCATATTTCTTATATATCAGCAACTGTGGATCTAAGTCTCCTAAGAGTCCTCTTGACGATACAAAGGAAAGATGTCAGCTTCTGATAATGGGTTAGGGACTGCTGGTGTGACAACAAGCGCAGTGGGGAACATCAACTTCTCACATTCTGTAGAACTCTGCTTGGGAACAAGAACCAAATATCGCCAGATTTCCCAATTTATCAAAGGAGTGAGGCATCTAAATTATTTTTTAAAAATAAAATGTCTATAATTTTCTAATTGGTGATGTTACACAGCTTGTTCCTGGAGACCAGATTTCAGAGCAGACCCTTGGCTTGCATCTTCAAAGAGCTATAATGATGGCATAAAGTGGGCCTTTCTGTAGGCTGTGTTTTTCTTTCCTGTACAAGAGTTTATTAACCCATGTGATTTTCTTCATAATTGCCTACCTTTATTATGTGGGGGAATCAAGTTTATAAAGCCCATATTAGAAACTGGGTTCTTAGCTCATTTTAAATGAGGAGCAGTCTAACCCTCAGAGTTTCCATCTCTGCCTCCCAAGTGCTGGGATTAAAGGCATGCACCACTACTACCAGGCTCAGTGTTTCTACCAGGAGGTGTAGATGGCCTCTCCATAAACTTCCCTACCTGATCATTCCTTCCAGGTTCCTTAACACAACAAGGACATGCAGACCTGGATAGTTGTCTGGGGCTGACCATGAAAGAAGACATTATACAGTGTAGATTTAACAGAAGTCAGCAAGGAGGACCCTGCGATTCTGAAGGGGATAAGCTTTTGGTAATCCTTTGCCAATTTTGATAACACCGTCCATTTGAAAGCTCTGGCATAAGACTGCGGGAATAGCCAGGAACTGCGCCTCTTGCGGAGGAAAGCAGGACTGGCAGGAAGATCCAACCTTCCATCTGAAAGCCGCAGAGTATTTTCTGGACCCCTCTCTGCTGCTTTTTTCCCCCACCTCTGGGGAAAACATGCTTTGTTTAACTCCCAAGGGTGGCTGTTTTGTCCTGAAACCTTCATATATTCTGTGAAGACGAACTATTGATTTTCATTCTAGGAAAACTAATATGAGGTAAACCTCTTTCCTATTTTGCCCAGGCTGTAGAACTCATGTATATTAATCTTTATCAGTTGTGTTCCTTCTTATGGCCATTACTATTAACCCTGAGCAAACCTTCTGCAGGGCTCTTGAGGCACAGAACAGAGGAACTGCTGTCCTCTTCCCCACAGCAATGTGTGCTTTAATCTCCAGCACGCACATACTTAAGACTCAAGAAATGCTCTTTGTGACTGCTCAGAATCAAACTCTAAGAAATTAGCTTCCTGGAAAGTCAAACATGACCAGGCAGTTGGGAATAACAGCGTTATAAATGTGTATAGAATTTCCCCTTCCCAACTTGATTTTTCTTCCCCCAGTTCTTAGAGGTGAAGACCAAACTCCCTACTCATTTCTAGCAAAGATCAGTTAGATGCAAGGGTGTTAGTTTTGAAATTAATAGGAAAATAAATAATGAAATGGTGGAAGAATAAGAGGCATTGAGGAACATGTCTATGTAATCTTTGAACTAGAATAATTACAGACTAATCAAAATACCTGCTATTTGGAATGTGGGAGGATCCTAGCAATATTTATTACTTCTGGGATTCTAAACTGCAGTTTTGTATTCCCTCAAGAGATAAAGACCAACAGAACATCCTATTCTCTCAAATAAACAACCCTGTTTTTAAGACATTAAGCTCAATATGTCTAGACAGAAAGAAGAGAGGCCAGAAACTGGGATACACATATTTGTAACTTAAATATATGATAAAGGATTTTTGCTATAGTTTGGGACCTTAGTCCCCCACAAAGATCAATGTGGCCAATACTTGGGCCTCACAGTAGCACTGCTGGGAGTGCTGAAGTCTACCGGAACTAGAGCCTGGTGGAATGTCATTAGGTCGTTGGGTGCTTGCTGTTTGCCCTTAAGGAGGAA
>LOEQ01013000.1:0-12439 GCA_001685075.1 Bramus lutescens
GGAAGGGAAGGGAAGGGAAGGGAAGGGAAGGGAAGGGAAGGGAAGGGGAGGGAAGGGGAGGGAAGGGAAGTGTGGGTTTACTTGAGGACCACAGTTCAAGGAGATACATACCAGATCCTATCAGACAACAGATTATCAGCCACCTGGCCACATTGCATTGGCAGTCAGGAAGCAGAGAGCAGACAGGAAGTGAGGCTCAAGCTGTGTAGGCTTTAGTCCTACCCCAGCTTCATCTCTGAAGGTTCCACAACCTTCCCAAACACTGTCAGTCTCTTGGGACCAAGTCTTCAAAACCATGAGCCTGTGGGAGACAGCACATCCAAGCCTTGCTGCACCCATCATATGAGAAACACTGGACTGCTGGCGAACCACAGGGGGCAGTAGGCACTAGCAGGGGAAGGGGCCCAGGCTGCTTTGAAATGCAGCCATTAGCAAAGCAATTCATTTACTAAGGACCTTTTTCTTATTTTACAAAATGTGGAGGAGGAAGAAAATAAGATGAGCATATATGGAGAAAGAAGAAACAGTAGCATGTGGGCTTCACAACATTGGCTTCCATCGCAGATGTGTCAAGTCGAGAGGATGTGATTTTAGTGATGAGTTTATCCATTCGATAGACATTTAGTGAACTGTGTCTGCTACATACCAGGTACCTAGTGTCAAGGGTATCCAGGCAGTTTATATTCCAGCTAGAGATAATGGAAAACTAACCAATAGAAAAATTAACAATTGACTTTTGATAAGCAAAGTGTAACCTTCATTGTAAAAAAAATCTGTTTTTAAGATGAGAGAGAGAAAGAGAACATTACCGAGGAAAAGGGAGAGGAATCTTCTTGTAGAGTAGTGGCCTTCTGGGATATGGAAATAAGTTAGATGTCATATCTGATTCTTGTATTTGTTTGTTTTGTTTTCTTGTTTGTTTGGGTTTTGTTTTTTGAGGTAGGGTTTCTCTGTGTAGCTCTGGCTGTCCTGGAACTCACTTTGTAGACCAGGCTAGTCTCAAACTCACAGAGATCCACCTGCCTCTGCCTCTCAAGTGCTGGGATTAAAGGCGTGCACTACCACTGCCCAGCTTCATATTAGATTCTTGCATTCACAGACACTCATTTAAGCAGAAAATGTAAATTAGTTTGCTTTCTTTATTATATTAGAGTTTATATTAAATTTCTCCTAGGAAAAACCTATCAAAGAGTAGACTAATACTTGCTGGTTTTACTGTTGGATAATTATGAGTTGTGAAATAGAGCAGGCAGCTTCCTCCATAAAATCACCAGCAATAGGAGTAATGGTCGGGTGTAATTGTTTTAGTTTATGAATAATTAATTATTCTCATTTTATAATAAGTTTCAAATATTACACCAAGCCCAATCAGAAGGCATGCCTATAATCCACCATATACTTAGAAAGCTGAAGAGGACCCTGAACCTCAGGTCAGGATTCAGGGTCCCAGAAGACTGTGCACCGAGACCTTGTTGCAAACATTTTGTTTTAAACTTCTATTAGAATGGTTGACTTTGAAGTAAACTAGAATAATTAACACATTAGAAAACAAAAAACTATTTCATCTAAGACCTTACTAATGGAGACAATTAATCTTTAAGCTATACTTTGTCTTTAAAATTAAATTGAAGTTTCAGAGAAACTAGCTCTTCTAGCTTTCCATGTTAAATGTGTTATTTAAAAACCTCAGGACAGGATGCATTCAGAAAAAGCACTTTACTGTGTCAGACAGCAGGTGCTCTGGGCTTGGAGATGACGGGGACTGTGATTTCATTTGGCTTGTAGGTGCTTAAAACTTAGGAAGGGTAAGTTTAGCCATAGAAAGAGGATGGCTCCCCCTTGCTGTAAGGTCTCTGTGGTTGGTGATGTTCACAGCCTCAGCCATGCTGCTAGGTCCTAAGTGGCAACACAAGGTTGGACCCAAAGGTCATGCAGTATTTTTGCGCTCTAAACCCTAGGTTACATCTGAGCTCACAGCTGCACTGCTGCCAAATGCCACCATGTCACCTGGGCTAGCATGCCCGACTCTTCCTCAACACTGCCGCTTCTGTAGTTACCTCTTCTACATCCAAGTCTTCAAAGCTAAGGGGAGATGGAAGCAATAGACAACACCCCAAAGATTTGGGGATACATTAAGAGATTTCATTCTTTACAACAATTGCAATGTCTTGTTGTATGTGCGTATATGTGTATGCACAGGTGTCGAGGTCAGAGGTCAACCTCAGATGCTCCTCAGGTGCCTTCTTCTTTCATTCATTCATTTATTCATTTCTGAAACAATGTCTCACTGGCCCAGAGCTCTCAAACTAGGTTAAACTGGCTGGCCAGTAAGCCTTAGAGATCTACCCGTCTCTGCCTCCCCAGTTCTGGGATTACAAGTCACATGTCCCCACTGCACCTGACTTAGCATTTTATGTTTCTATGACAGGACTCCTGCATAAAAAAAAAATTAAGTGTGCTAGGGCATTAGAAATATAACTTTATTTCTCATGTTTATGTTTGTAATATTTTAGAGCCCTTTCTGTAGGAATTTGACTCTCATTCAGTCCGTGTGGCCGCTAGTCACACTGTCTCTGTCAGAAGACAGACATCTTCTCAGTAAATGCCCCTAATAAGACAAGAACCACACAAGATGTAGCTCCCCGTGTTGATGGCTTCCTCTCTCTTCTTGGCCTCCATGCTCCAGGTGGGAGAGTTCAGAGCCCATGCTGCCGAGTGGACAGCCAACGTCACAGCCGAGTTCAAGGAGACAAGGAGGCGGCTGAGCGTGGAGATCTATGACAAGTTCCAGCGCGCCACATCCGTGAAACGGAAGCTCTCTGCAGAGCTGGCGGGGAACCACAGCCAGGAACTGACTCCTTGTAGGAGAACCCTGTCTGTGAACCACCTGACCAGCGAGAGGGAAGTCTTGCCGCCCTTGCTGAAGGCTGAGAGCATCTATCTGAACGGCCTGACCCCTCAGTGTGCAGGCGAAGAGATAGCTGTCATTGAGAACATGAAGTAGCCAGCTCCCTTTGGGAAGAGTCTGAGGTGTGGCCACAGGGCAGGGCTTCTCTAGGCTCTGGGACTGTTGCTGGTAGCATTTAAACATTGTATATGCTGAGCTCAAAGGGAAAGCAAATCGATACATCCATCTGGTCACCTTACATCCAGGGAGTTTGGAGTCCTGTGGCGGCAGCACTCTGGGGACTCGTGAGCTGTCCACTGAGTGGTAGTGGTGGATAGGCGGTGTTGATGCCTTTTCGTGCCCAGACTGTTTCCCTCCCCCTCTTTCCTAACGTGCCATAAGGCCTCTGAAGGAATCGGAATGCTTTGGTAGTCATGTAGCTTGGAGGAATATGCCCTCGACTTTTCGGGGTTCGCCTAACTGAGCCTGGATGCAGACCACTTAGGGATGACAACATTTCTTTTTGTAAATGGCAAGAAATTCTTATGCAGCCTTTTACCTAAGAAATTTCCTGTCAGTGCCTTAATTTACGAAGAAACAGGACCCGCTCTTGTGGGTTTGTGGTTCCCCTCCCTGCCCTCCACCCTAGGCTGACCTCTGCTGATTCTTGTTTCCTCCTCCCCTTCACATTACCGTTCCTTGGTGGAAGCAATGTGTAGCTTGACGGAAGGAAAAGATACCAGCCATGGGCACAGAAGGAACACTCAGGAGCTCTATGTCACAAGGCAACGCAGAGAAGGGAGGTCAGAGAAGGCCCTCTGAGTATTTATTTGACTGGGGTACCAATGGTACATCTATATATATGTACAGAGTAATAATTATCCAGCCAGTAACATTGGCTGCTTCTACATAGCCCCCTTTTTCCTGGCAGTATTTGGAGTTTATCATTTATTAATAACTAGTCGTTTTTTAAAGGCAGAAGAAGTAAGCACATACTTCTATAATCTAAGTGATCTAATAGGAGAAAACGGTCCCAACTGATATCACAAAGTGATTTCAAACAGTTGGTGTGAATTCATTCTGACGAAAATAGCGAAGCCATGTTTGTGTATTTGCTAATAAATGGCTCACTGCCAGCTTGGACTAGCCCAAGGCACAGAAGGCTTCTACCCTTGCTTTTCTTGAGTGGCTCTTGCCAGATTGTAGGGTGGGGTGATGCCCAGAAAGAGGGAGTACAGCCCCAGCCACCTTAGAGTCCCTCTGCCGAGGTGACTGGGTGTGAGCACAAATGCTGGTCTAGGGGGTCACTGTGACTTTTGCGCATGGAATGATCCAGACCGCCAACCTACGTCATCTCTAACAGTAGAGAAAATGCTGAGTAGCACACTTTAAGTCCCCGGAGTTATTTTTTTTAAGATAAGAGAAAGATGATAATCCATTTAATTTAAATTTGTATCCTATAATTCTTTTGGATGTTTCAAGATTCAGAAAAATTTCATTTTGCAAACCGCTCTCCTCTCCTTTATTTTCATACTCACATCTACTGTACACTGTGTATGTAATTTTTAAAGTGCAGAGGAGAAATGATTCCTCTCCATGTAATTGCAAAACTGATTTCTTTTCCTTTCAGGGGAGGGGTGGGCACATGTGAGCAAGTGGTATTCAGATTAAAGTCTTAAGAAATCAACCCAGGATCTTTAAAAAAAATCTAAAAGATTCATATTTTCCAAAATTTTAATTTAAGCTAGAAATGTAAATATCCAGTTAGCTTGCAGAGAGTACTTTTATAAACCCGGGAAAGTTCTAACCAAAATTCTAGCAAGTCAGACTCCTTTACAAAGAAAGCTCCTCCTCCATTTCCTCAGTAGCCATTCTGAAAGCTGATACGGTGGGATGTTCCACGTGAAAACTGTGAACCGGACGGACGAATAAAGTTTGTAATTAAAGTCGGACTCTCGTGTTTGCTGTGAGGACGTCATCGGACTCAAGCCTAACGGAATGGAGGGCTGTTGGTTTTCCTGCTGAGTTACGGCCAGGTCTTCATTCACAATAGCCAAGCAATGGTTTGGGTTGGTCCTGTTGGTGATTGAAGGGAGGCCTTGCACATGGACACAGTAGACAAAGGACTACACCGCTGAGGTTTTCTTGGCTTTTAAGACAGAGTAGCCTGGGCTGACTCCCAGTGTAGGATTCTTCCATCCTCCCCTTCACATTGCTAGAACCATGGCTCTATATTACCAAGTCTGTTCTTCCGGAAGGATTTATGATGCTCATTGCTGCCCTCTTAAACACATCCATGGTGGACTTTGGAGGGTGTTGACCCAGAGCAAATGACTGCAGTGTGGGAAGATGGTACTTGTGGTATCATCCACTTTCCGGCCGTTCCCACCATCTCTTGTTGCATGCTTTAATCATTCTGTCATTGCTAGAACTCACTGACACAGTCTGAATAATGAACCCCGACAAGCAGCTGCTGGCTGTAGGAAATAATAGTGGAATATCTGGGTAGTACTGAAGCTTAAGGAAGGCAGCTGCCAGCTAACCTTCCAAGCTTTATGCCCCAACTATTGACTACCTTCCCATTTTTCCTTTTCCCTCTTTTCCTTTTTGCAGTACTGGGGATTAAGCCTAGGGCTTTGAGCGTGCTGGGTAAGTGCCCTCCCCTTGAATTATAGCCCCAGTCCCCTTTCTGTTTTCTTCTGGAGTTACACTAAGTTGCCTGAGCAAGCTACAGGCATGCAACACCATGCACAAGGTTCAGATTCGTTCTGCATATGTATCTGAAAACTGGTCCCTGCACCTGTGGTTTGACTAACACCCCCTACAGATGCATGTTGTGAACACTGGGTTCCCACCTGGGGATGCTGTTTACGAAGGTTGTGGAAGCTCTAGGAATTTGAGATACATCACTGGTCACAGTGGATGAGCTTTGGGGTTTTATAGGCTGGACCCCCTTCTTGCTTACTCTGTTCTCTGAGGAATGAAATATGGCCAGCTGACTTCCAGTGCCCGCCTCCATGCCTTCCCCCCTGGTTGCCAGGTCTTCCTTCCCTGATGGAGTTCACCACTCTGGTACTGTAAACCAGCCAAATCCTTTCTCCCTTAAGTTGCTTTTGCTCAGGGTGTTTTACAACAAAGCAAAGAAGCAAGTCACCTCTGGACTGGGGAGATTTTTTGGTACCGAACTCACAATATAATATGGTGGACTCCGACGAAAATAGTTCCCCAAGCTTTGTTTTGTTTATTCTTCCAAGAATACTGATTAGGGTTTTGATGTGACATTGTAATTCCTAATGAGGTGGCTTTCTTCTGAATCAGTAATAAGTTATTCTGTTTTGGAGGATATTTGGAAAAAGAAATTGAGTAGTGAGATAAAGGTCAGAAAGTCCCAGTTCCTTATTCTCAGACCTAGGTAGCAGGTAACGGTGTTTGTCTAAGGCTTCAGCCCCTAACTGAGAAAGGGATTCCTCTGACATTCTTTCAGGTTTGTAGCACCGTAGTTCTCATTATTGCTCCATAGTTTATGCCACATATGCTTTTGTATGCTTCTTTCTGTTAATGCAGTAAAATATGACATTTCTGAAGCTTAAAGGGACTCAAATATGTTTCTTAACCTCTGAGAAACAGGGTGAGGGGTGATGTATATGGCTCTGTCTCTTTCTCAAATTCTAAGAAACAGTCAGGATAGAAAGAAAATCAAATCCCTCCAAATTCTGTCACAGATCAGTCAATAAATGTATTTGATTATTGAGGCTGGATGCTTAAAAAATTTTCAGGAAGTTTTAGATAAAATGCCCAAACTCAAATCTGGACACTCTGGAGGCCTGAGCTCGCTATACATGGTTCAGTTTTTTTGTTTTATTTTTCACATTTCTTTAAATTTTTGCTGTTCTCATAAAATGTATAATATATTTATAGCTTTAATTTCTTATTAAAGTGGGAACATAAATTTGGGGTTATGTAAAGATATGTATTTGAGTCCTCAGATTATTAAAATTAGTATTGGTTTAGGCTAATATGTGTTCACTGAAATATTATTTTTAGTGACATTATCACCTGAATGTGCTCAGGCATTACTTCCAGTATTGTGTGGCGATATCTGTCTACTTGGTAGGGATTTGGGAGAATGAGACCCATTGCTGCTTTACATTGGGAGTTGTCATAAGGCCCGCCTGCCTGTCACCCATGCCCCAGCTCAAACACTTACGTCTCTTTCATAATCCATCTCCACACAAAACGCCACTGTTCCCTCCTGAAAGATGGGAATCTTAAGAACACAATGTTAGAATCCAGTCAATGTCTGTAGGCCCCAACTCAACTGAGAGACTTGTCACTTGCTTGTTATTACATATTTAATGCTACCAATGAGGACTTTATTATTTTCATTTCCTACTTTTGATTCATGGTGCTTGCTATGACAACTTTTCGATTATTATTTTATTTTGCAAGTCTGTCTAGGAATTAGCTTCTGAACATATTTTCTGATACTAACAAGTNATGTGTTCACTGAAATATTATTTTTAGTGACATTATCACCTGAATGTGCTCAGGCATTACTTCCAGTATTGTGTGGCGATATCTGTCTACTTGGTAGGGATTTGGGAGAATGAGACCCATTGCTGCTTTACATTGGGAGTTGTCATAAGGCCCGCCTGCCTGTCACCCATGCCCCAGCTCAAACACTTACGTCTCTTTCATAATCCATCTCCACACAAAACGCCACTGTTCCCTCCTGAAAGATGGGAATCTTAAGAACACAATGTTAGAATCCAGTCAATGTCTGTAGGCCCCAACTCAACTGAGAGACTTGTCACTTGCTTGTTATTACATATTTAATGCTACCAATGAGGACTTTATTATTTTCATTTCCTACTTTTGATTCATGGTGCTTGCTATGACAACTTTTCGATTATTATTTTATTTTGCAAGTCTGTCTAGGAATTAGCTTCTGAACATATTTTCTGATACTAACAAGTGGATGCCTTTTATTGGCATTAGATAAATGTGCATTAACATTCTTGCCAAACAAATTTTTTTTTCATGCTTAAATGACTGTCTATGCCACCTAGAATAGAATCCAGTATTTGACACATTTGAACTATTTCCAATATGGCGTGTTAGTCACTCGCGAGATATGATGTTAAAATGAGCTCAGAATAAGCATTTCTCACTCAGTACATGGCTGACTGTTGTGAGTGACAGTCCTTTTTTGCATTATATATGATCTCAGCGATTATACAGTTAGTAAAACGCGACAGAGGAAACGAATTATGCCGAGTTAGACATTTAAATTATATTAACATTGGACTTACATTTCCATATTTTTCAGCAAGCATCAGTATGTGACATTTCCTGGTCCAGATCAAAATAAAATCAGTAACCAAGTGTTTCACATTTGGGACAATGTGGCATGAAGATTCTACCCATGCATCTGATGAAGCCATCTTGCTTCTTGTGAGGTAGAACCTTGCTCACTCATGAACAAAGCTGATTCTGACTTTGC
Organism: Bramus lutescens; assembly: GCA_001685075.1. Classification (NCBI taxonomy): domain Eukaryota; kingdom Metazoa; phylum Chordata; class Mammalia; order Rodentia; family Cricetidae; genus Bramus; species Bramus lutescens. Next base: position 8,391 of record LOEQ01013000.1, read on the forward strand.
CAAGGTCTCCAAGCAGGTTAGCCAAATGCATAAATCTCCCTTACAATGACAATGTATATGCAAAGTAAATACGGCCTTGCTCCTGTCAGCACAGGTCAAGAGCCTTCAATGAGTCAATCACTAAAGATATAAAACCACTCAGAAGACAGAGAGATACACGATGGGAAGTCAGAGAAGGCCACCGGTGGTCCCTGAGAGAAAGATTTGAGTCTGAACTATGCAAACAGACTGGCAAAGAGGGCTCAGGAGGTAAAATTGCATGCCTGGTTAAACTCTAAGCCTGTAACCCATGATGGCAGAAGTTGTTCTCTGACCTCCGTGTGTTCCTCATAGCATGTGCTCACCTGTACATACTCATCACACACACACACACACGACCAGGACATCTTTTCTCCTTGAAAGAGTGAACTATAATGAACTCAGTGCACAGAACTAGAAAGCAAGCAACGGTAAAGTAACAGCAGTGTAGACTCTGTTGCTTCTTGAGCAAAATTGTCATGCATGGACCATCAGCCCAGCCACTAGCTGCTCTGAGCAACACTTTGGGACAATCAGAGCTGCCCCAGCACAGCTCTGCAAATGGGAAATTGCCCTTATGGGAGGTTAACCAGCTCCCCAAAGACAATAATTGACATAAGACTAACAAAAGACAGAGATCTTGGCCTCCCATGCGTAGCTCCCACTAGGCCACATCCTTTCTTATAGCCTCCTCTGTCCCCTCTTTTCTCCTCACAAGCTTTCTTCTCATCAGCATCCCTAACCCTCACATTTGCCTGAATCCTGGCCTTTGATTTTGTCTTGAAGATGGCTGTGATGTTGAATATTGAAACAGAAGTGACAAAATTCAACACCTTTTAAGTAGGGAACCAGTGACTCTGATGTGGGTCTCATTTTCTGAGCAGCCGGAAGGAAACGTTTATCAGGGGCTTAGAACTCACGGGCAGTGGTGAGAAAGTGGATCCAGGTCCTAAGAAGGAAGCCACACAGAAGACAGCGTCCCAGGAACACGGGCATTAGCAGGGCTCATACAGGTAACAGTCATGCTCAGAATTACCCACAATAACCCTTGAAAAATATTTCAGTGGTTTAAGCTAAGGGGAACCATTTTTTCTCCTTTGTCAATAAGGTTCAAGTGCAAATGTTCATGGCCTCTGCTTTTGTAAAGGTCTGAATTTCCATAGTGTGGGGTTTTCATTGTTATTTGATAGATTTTAAATAATTTAAAATAATAATATGGTTTATTCTTTGAGAATATCATATAAGCTTATGCACTATATTGGTCATATTACCCCACACACACTTCCCCCCATCACCTCCGCTTTTCACCTTCCACCCATTCCTAACTTCATATCCTCATTTTTTTTTAAATAGCCCACTGAGTCCAGTTGGTTCTACCTGAGGAGGGGGTATCCACCAGAGCATGGGTGGCCTCCCAGGATCTACTTTGCTTAAATAAAACCCTAAATATAATAAATAGAACCCCAAATCATTGGGATGTATTTGTCCTCAACTCCTCAGGTGAGGTGAGAGTGTTGACTGGCTTAGTCCTGTTCAGGTAGCAGTAGCGACTGTGAGCTCATAAATCATCGTCCTGCCAAGCTGAGAAGACAGTTTGTGCTGCTCCTTCCTGGGCACAAACTCTTCCACTCTTCCACTGCCCTGCCCACAGAGCCCTGAACCTTGTGGGGAGAGGCATAATATATTTATGTTTTATAAATGTTTCTAGGAATGAAAACACAATTTTTTGAGCCTGTCACTAGAGAAGCATTCCCCACCTTCCAGCTCTATGCTGTCGAAAAGCAGGCTGGATATGTAGGTAGAAATGGCTCCCTCAGTGTTCATCCATAGTGTGTGTGTATGTGTGTGTGGAGGGGAGGGTATAAAAATGGAGAACAGAAGTTACATAGGACTTTTCGTTGATATTTGAACAAGATACAGAGACATACTACAATGAGTTGAAAACAGATTGATGAACTTTCTATACTGCGTGCAAGGATGAGAGGGACACAGTGTCTTCACTGACATTGAGGTCAATCAAGTTATGACACAGCCAGGGTGGTTTTTCCATGGGTTACATGTAGACNCATACTACAATGAGTTGAAAACAGATTGATGAACTTTCTATACTGCGTGCAAGGATGAGAGGGACACAGTGTCTTCACTGACATTGAGGTCAATCAAGTTATGACACAGCCAGGGTGGTTTTTCCATGGGTTACATGTAGACCGTAAGACTTAAGTTTCTCCTTAGCTTACACATTTCAGAAGTACTTGGGAAGCCAAGGACTCTGGGTAAAGCATTCACAAATGGCCAAGTCAATGAAGCTCAGAAACAGGTTTCCTGTGATTGCAGGAAGAGCAATCAACAGCTAAATGCTGACAGCTGTAGAAAACTATACGTTGGCACCATCAGAGGCTCCTACCTACTAACTACCTATTAGCTGTAGTCCCAATTGTCGAAAGCATTATGCCTCCAGATGTTGCTGAAAGTCTCCAGTGGGGCGACATCAATTGTGTATTCTGTAGTAAAGACTTCAGTGAAACCACAGGGAAGTCGTGTGCTCTGGGAGCATAAACCAATGAATACCTAATTCTACATAGANAACTCTAATAACCAAGAGATATGGTCAGACAGTGACATACACTCTTCTTGCCGTGGATCTGTGTGGTTAGTTGTGAATTTCAGAGGCAAGTAGCCCCGGCGAACCTGCTCCCACAGACCTTTATACTTGCTGGGTTGTGTAAATATTTTGAGCCTTTCCCCACATGGTTCTCTGAGGAAGACAGTGATGATAGTGGAGTATCCTTGGTAAGCCTGAAATGCATTGAAATTCAAGTAGTGATTTCCTTCAGCAAAATGAGGCCCTTGAAGTTTTAGCAGATGGAGAGAACCCATTTCCTATTAATTTAAAGGATGCTTTTTCCACGGCAGAGCTGGGTTGTGCAAAGGCTGAGATATTACAGCCATCGCTTTTACTGCTGAGCTACAGGACATGATCAACATTACAATAGGGGCACTCATTTCCCTGAATTATTTTGGTAGAGTCCTTCTAGCAGAAAGGCATTTATTTCACCAGATCCTGATAAAATATTTCATCAGTTTGGTGTAGTCATTACCTCTGCACACTGCAAGGACAGCACAAAAGATCAGAGTGTGTGGCAGATTCCTACCAAGGCACCCACATTGCCCAGAAGGTCTTTAAGGAATGTCTGCCGGGTGACTGCTTTGGAATTGTTCAAAAGGAACAGACCCATGTCCTCTCCCATGTGACTGTAAAGTTCCAAAGCTCCATGTCAGCCGTTCCCCAAGATGTTTAATGAATCATCACCTCCAAGATCTTTTGTGATTTGATTTTAAAAAATCTATTCTAACTTCTTAAATGCCATTAATAATTCAGTGGATTACAGTTCACTGCTGTGATAAAATACCATGACCAAGGGAACTTACCAAAGGAAGGGAGAGCTGCTTTTGGCCTGAAGTCACAGAGGGAGAGGCTGGCATGTGGGGGAGGCGCAGCTGCAAGTGTTCTGCAAGTGTTCCAGGCGGGAAGCTGAGAACCCATGTCTTCAGCTTTGAACACAAGGCAGAGAAGAGTGAACCCGAAGTGGAATGAGGCTGTGAATTCTCAAAGCCCACCCCTGTGATGTACTTCTGCAAGGCCCCACCTCCTAGAGGTCCCATACCATCAACAAACAGAACCACTATGCAGGAACCAAGTGTTTACATACATGAAACAGTGCGGACCTTTTTCTTTTAATGTACTCCACTGAGTAAGCTAACAGTTAGGTAGGAACAGCATTAAGAGTATTAGCTAATTTACCCCAAGATGAAGTTAACTTAGAACAGAAATTCTGGAGATAAGGAGAGTTGCTGTGTGATATAACTCTGACACTTACTGGGTTTGTAGGGAAGCTCTCAGCCACCGTATTAAGGCCTGACTGAGCATGAGGCTCTGCTCCAAAGATGGCATTCTGTGTGGTTGTGGATGTCTAAGGGAACCTGCCTCATCTCATATCTGAAGAACCTCATAGTGTGGCTGTAACATGAAG
>LOEQ01013001.1:0-12103 GCA_001685075.1 Bramus lutescens
AAGCAAGCTGGGATGGGGTAGGAAGAGAGGGGCAGTAGCCAGGGATAGGAGCCCTTACAGAATGAGCAGGAAGTTTAGGGGGTTGAAGAATGTCTGTGCTCCGTTTCAGTGGGTCAGGGACACACTCCCCCCTCCGATAGATCTTTTGGTCTTACCGAAGTATTTTTGTTAATCCTCATCAATAATTCCTCATCAACAATTTTTGCAGATTGAAGATATTAACTTCTTCTTTAAAGACCAAACTTGGTAAAATAAACACTCAAACTTGTAAATGTTGAAAACAGAGCTTAACTCATTACCAATGTCTGCAGGATTCCCTGTTTAAACCTAGATCACTGATTTGTAAGTCTGATTTAGAACACTGGTAATGGGTAATCAAGCAGCTTTTCTGAAAACACAGGTTTGCAGGAAGCCAATGCAGAGGCAGACACAGTCACAGCCAACTAACACAAGGCAGACGAAAAGAAGCATTATAAACCACGCCAAAATGCCATAAATTAAGCTATAGGGATAGGAAAACATTTCACCAGACCTCATAATCTTCAGTTTGCCCTAGTAAAATCAGGATGGTTCAGATAGGTGAAGTGAACTGCAAACATTAATTAGCAAATACCTTTAAACGATTTAGTCTGAAAAAAAAATTATGCTGCAATTCAAATAACATTATATAATCTACACACTTTAGGACAGTCTGCAAAAATATAAATACACCGCAGGTAAAGGGATCTGTATTACTATGGATATTCACAATAATAGTGGCATGATATATTTCTGCTTTCTAAAATATTTAAATTTATGGGGCTATACCATATTTTATGTATTACTCATTATTCAGTAGTGCATTAGAGAACATTCTCACTTTAAAATTAATGTTCTTTGGGAAACAAGATATTCCCTTAAAGACATTTAACCATCCACCTCAAACATTTAAATTATGGCAAGTTCTGACAGATAGGCACAATAGCAGACTAGGTCCCAAACAAATCCCACAGACAAACCAGGGCACACTATGACATTTCATTTCTTTCACAAACTCAATGTTCAGTAGCACTGAAAACCATTATTGCAGTATCAGGGCAAAGATGACATTCAGGCACCAGATGACTTATACCAAAGGTATTAAAGTAAATACAAAAAGGACAGCCCAACTTTTCTGCTTTTTAGATCTTATGTGCTATATAAAAATAATTTGAGATTATAGTCATCCATTTGAAAATTTTCCTCTAACTCCTCTTGATTAGCAGTCCTTAAAAAGACAAAAATTAGGTGGGAATTACACTATTATGATCTTTTTTCATTACTCAGAGAAGCACTAGCATCTAAAGATTTATACATTCTTTAAGATAAATATATCCTCTTTATTTTTCCATTTTCCAACTTAGTGTAGTCCACATCTGCAACCACTCCTATGGACAGCAATATCGTCAACTTTCTCATCACACTGACTAGACAATATCCCTACAGAAGACAGGTCCTCAAACAGCTTTCACACAGTGAAGTTAGTCATCCTGTAATCTGCATAAATCCATGCACCCCAAGTACCCTGATGACTTTTCAATAACAGACCAACATCATATATTCTCATCACCAGTGACTTAAAAAACATAGAAATGGGAGTGAATTTATTTCTTACCAAAACACTTTAAATGAAAGCATTTATTCACCCCACTTCAATTATTTACCCCACTAGAATACATACTTGTCATTCTTAAAATAATATAACATTTTCTCAAGTAAATTCTCAAAATATATAGGACAGGAGAACCACACATACTGAACACTATTCTGAATGATGAAATATTTTGGGAGGGATTCAACCACATGGTAGGGGAAATTGTATGTCATTTATTATGCTATGCTCATCCTTTGGGGAACTGCTAATATACTACAGATTGCATTTTTGCAAGGCAGCCTGGGAAGAAAAGGCACTTCACAATAACCCAGGGCATGTGGATATGAAAAACTTGTACCGGGAATGGGTAGTCTGACAACAGCCTTTATAACTTGCTGTGGTCTCTTTCAGATGGAACATTCTTTGGATTTTTGACATTATTGAGTATGTGTTCTTAAGAGTTCTCATAACAGGTAAAGTAGATGATGCAAAATTATTTGTTATTTCCTATTTTTTCCTGCCCTAAGCAAAACCCATTTTCAGAGTTGAGATTGCAGTAAAGCAGCTGTCAAGAAGGGGAGGGAATGACACCCCTGCTAAGATGTTTGAAGATGTAAGAATTCAGACTTTTAATAGACATTAGAAAGTTTTTCTGTAAATGTCTGAGTCTGTCACGTCATTTACAAACGTACATCTAATATCTTTTATCTTTTCTTTTAAAAAGGTGTTCACAGATCTAAAATAAATTGTCTAAAAGCATCATTTAATAGGGGAAAAAAGAATCTAGGCAGTTGAGCATTTTAAAATAGATAGATACACAACAAACCACTGAGCCCAAAGGTAGTATAATGTGCATAACAATGACACTATCCAGGCAATGCCTGCAGGAACATTCAATGCATAGTACGTAAAAATAGTAACAACATATTTTCATTCCAAACAGAGGAAATGAATAGGTGATTTCATTCTTAAATATGGTATTAAAACATGTATGAGTTCGCCAAAGTACATAAGCTAAGCCACCAGTATAAGCAGAATCCGATCAAAGGGAAAAGGGGGTTTCTGAGCCTGCTGAGAGGAACTATTCAATGACAAGGAATAAAGGAAAATAGCTCATAGTAAGGCAAAGACTGAATGTTTTTGGAAAATGCTTTTGCCATATGGTTTAAGGCCACCTACATACATTGAAAAAATACTACAAACTACAAGAAGGATCAAAAATGAGTTGAAATATTAATGGAAATATTTATCCGAGGGTAACCAGATGTAGCTTTTAAAGGAATTATCCTACTTCTGAACATTTTGTACCGTATGTTCTGAGAAACATTTGGAGGTAGAGAAACATTTGGAGGAAAGTAAACCCCATCTCCCTAAGCCTGTACATAGAAACAGGAAACAACCACCTAATCTAGGTGAATCCTCACTGCCAACTGGCAGCCAGTAGTGTCAGATCAAGAGTGGCTCTCAGAAATGTAGCTGTTATGGAACAACAACAGTACAAAGAACAATATAAATCTGTACAGGATTCTCCTGGTTTCATGCCACTTCCAATGCCCTCTTATGAGACAGTCTATTGATTTAAGCCACAACACATTAGAAATGTGTTTGTAGGACTGGAATACAATTACATGAGACATTGAAAGAGATTATTTACTTAACAATAGTGTAGCGCAAAGCCTACCTCTCTGCAAAAACAAAAAATGGTAAGTTTAAAAAGCATAGTCCAGGGCTGGAGAGATGGCTCAGGTTAAAAGCACTGGCTGCTCTTCCAGAGGTCCTGAGTTCAATTCCCAGCAACNTGTGTGTGTGTGTGTGTGTGTGTGTGTGTGTGTGTGTGTGTGTGTGTGTGTGTGTATATATATATATATAGCATAGTCCATGGTGAACTTTCACTTCTGTTTAGAACGAAGCTTACAGGTAACAACAGCAACACAATAATATAAGCCTACTTGCTATAGACATTCAACAAGATATTTATTTTAGAGGCAGATGAAATGAAAAAGAGAAAAGCCCTGTATCTTAGTCTGTTTCTTATACCACGAAATAATGATTGTCAAGTGTCCTTGGTCTCATCACCAACTTAGTTCAAAAATCCAATTATGCTCCTTATACCATGCAACTAAACTCCAGGATCTAGATAGTTTAAGTAAAAATAAAAATGATGGTGCCTTCTTTCCACCACTAAACTAAGAAATTTCTCTTCCTATTTCAATGAGAACTTATGTGTTTCCTTTCCAAGCCATATAAATTACAGTTTTCATGAGTATAAAATATGCCGAGTATTATTACATCCTGAATTAGTCAGCAAGGGCTGCTATAATAATTATCATAGGTGGCATTGCTTAAAGAAACTTTACTTATAGCTTTATGAGCTAAAAATCTCATGATCCAGGTTATTATCAACTTCAGTTCTTCAAGAACCCTTTTCCAGGCTTACAGAAAGCTACTTTGTCCTCACACACCATTTCCTGTGAGCATGATGAGGCAGAATCTCCAAGATAGTGAGTTCAGCTGTCATGTAAATTACCACAGGGTAAGAAAATTCTATGGATTCTACACAGTTCACCATATAAATGAGCAGAAGGGCCGGTCTCCTTCCATCCCTCCATCTCTTCTCAGCAGTGCAAAATTAGCTGAAAAGATGACAGGATGCAGTAGAAATGCCAGACCATCTACAATAGTGGTTCTCAACCTATTTAATGCTGTGAACCTTTAATACAGTTCTTCATGTTGTAGTGACCCAACCATAAAATTTTGTTGCTACTTCATAACTGCAATTTTGCTACTGTTATGAATCACAATGTTAATATCTGTGTTTTCCAATGGTTTTAGGTGACCACTGTGAAAAGGTTGTTTGAACCCAATGGGACACAACCCACACTGATCTAAGAAAGATCAACACCAATTTACAAGTTTTTAAACTGGTCCTATTAGAAACCCAGAGCAAAGCCTACTATTTCATCCTCGATGGATTACCAACAGAAGGATGGCTTACTAACACCCTTTCTACCTCCCCTGCCTTCTCATTTCATGTTCTCCAGAATCTATGCAGCTATCATGAAATCTAGGTCTTCTGTCTATTCTCCACAAACTGTCCACTGAATGAAAATTTCCACTTACACGTGTTTAATGATTATTCAGCCAGGGATGGAATCTGATCATTTAATTATGCAATTTATATTATGTAATGAATAATGGTTAGGTTCCAGATAACCTGAATCTCAGAGCGACTGGAAATGAGAGAAAATAGGCTAACCTGGAGGAGACGGGGGAGAGACGGTAAGGTTCAAATGCATTTGACACTTTTTTGTTCACACCATTTTTATTATAAAAGAAAATATACTAAACAACAACCAAACACCATAGCTTTATACTACACTCTCCCTTCAACCTCTGTATGTAGTCTGAAAAACTAAAGCAATACAGCTAGATAGCATGGATAGTATAGAAGAGCATAAATATCTAAAACTGAGAATCAAGAATTACTTTCTTCGAGCATAAATATCTAAAACTGAGAATCAAGAATTACTTTCTTCTAATACTTTTTGGTTTAGTCTTCACAGAGATAATAACAGCATTATATGCTTCCACCCTTCCATTTCTATATTTCTAATTTACGTGGTAAATGCCAGAAGGAGTGGTAAAGTCTAGCAGAGCTGCAAGTTCTGAATTCTCTTTATAATCAAATCTCAGTACACTGACAGTCACCCCAAACAAATGCATGCTTTAGATTACTCTGATTCTGCCAATTGTTGAACTGAAGGACCCATTTCTTCCCCTTAGCAAGACTAAATCAACCATTTTCAGCAAACTTTAAAAATTCAGTTTCACAAAAAATATTCAGTTTCAGGTCGACAGTCTGTTTTATTTTTTAATACAGTCCAATTTAGATAAGAATGATTACCTAGACTGGAAAAAATAACATACGTGTACATATTTTCTTTCCCTAATTTATATTGCAGTGGGCACTGAATTTAATACACGGCAACATTCTGAAAATGGACTAGCTATGGCTTCTTTCCTGACAAGTGGAACACACCACAATTTTTTATTACTAACGTATCTAACACACTAATTTTAGTTGACAATTTACTAGAGATTTCAAAAATGAAATAATTTCCATTTGAATTTCCTTCTCTGAAAACATTTTTCTCAAAGAGCTTTAAATCTTGCAACTCAGCTTTTGCTATGAAAAGGGTTATTTTAACATGAAACAGACCAAGCAAAAAGGGACTTTATTACTGACATCTGAAGATGCCTTGGCATGAACATAAAAAAAGGAAAATTAGGTCCAGAAGTTTTAGAAAGAATATTAATGGACACAGTTAATGGATATAGTCTGTTCTTATTTCTTTCTACTACTAAAGATTTTTATGGGACTTTGCTTTGGCACTTTCTTGCTTTGGCACTTTCTTGTGCAGCATAATCAGGGAAGCCACAACACTTTAAAGAAAACAACAGAAACAACTAAAGAATAGGACTTTGTATCTATATTTTACCTCCTCGGTTAATGATCTATACTTAACCATCGTGTCCTTGCTGTGGAGCCCACTCAGGAGAAATGGAGTAGATAGGAAACAAACATGCTGATTAATTTAAACACTAATGTAAAATGAGCTGGAAAATCATTTTAGCTTCTTCATCCTAGATTTTATCTTCTTTCTGATTCTATGGAGATCTGATGAACTGTGTCAGCTTAATAAGTAAGACCCCATAATAAAACTGATGCATTTGTTTCTCATGTGCTTTCTGGATTTAGCAAGGTTAACTCTTTGGATTTTAAGGTTCTTCCTTGGAGTGCATGCTCCCGCAGAAGACAGGAACTGCAAAGACAGCTTGAAAGCAGAAAATCAGCAAGACTGTCTCATTTTAGAGGGAAGAAAAGCAGATTCCTGGGACAAAGAAGACAAATGGCACTACAGTTGTCCTCTCCTTTCTTTTACCTTTCAAAGAACAGTTGAAACTCCTCAAAACTTCTACCATGAACTACATGAACTATAAGATGTTGAATGTGTGTGTGTGTGTGTGTGTGCGCATGTACGTGTGTGTGCATGCACGTGTGGTGTTGAGGACTGAACCCAAGGGAGGTGTGTGTGTGTATGGTGTTGGGAATTGAACCAAAGCTCTTGTAGAAGTTAGGTAAACACTCTATCATTGAGCTAGACTTGTCGGGCCTGCAGTGTTTCTACAGATGGAATCGATATCTTTCTTCCAAATTGCTTCTTAAACATTACTTTTACCAAAATATAATTTGCATGCAAAAAATTACCAGGATCAAATGCAACATTCAACAAACTATGGCAAGTGTACACAAATATGTAAGTTGAATAATGGTCAATATTTGGAACTTTTACTATTATCCCAAAGAGTTCCCTCATGCCCTTTAGTAACAGCTTCATTTCTTGAAATCCTAGACTCTGGCAAGCACCAATCTACTTTCTATCACTGTAGTTTTGCCTTTTCTAGAATTCCATACAAATCATCATTCTATCTACAACCCATTTTTGTCAGTATTCTTTCACTTAATATGCTGCTCTGGATATCTAAGCATTTTGTGAGCTCATTATTATTGCTTAGAACTCTACTGAATGAATACACCAAAAAAAGTATTCAGTAAACTTTTGATAGATATGTAGGTTGCTTTTAGTTTGGTGACAGATATGTAGGTTGCTTACAGTTTGGTGATGGGCATACAGGTGGCTTCCTGCTTGGCACTATTACAATTAAGGACACTGATATTATTTCTCTTCAAATTTTTAACAGCTTTAGTGTTTTTTATGTCTGGGTTTGTGTGTGTATGTAAATATGCCTCTTTAAAAAAATAGGGTTTTTACTCAGCACTGTGCTACCAAGACTTAAGGTTGAATTTGAGATTCTGCAGGCTAAGACTCCCAATTAGCTGGGATTATAGGCACATATCTCCGAGTCCAGCAGAAATAAACACATTTAATACACACAATTCAATGAGTTTGTATAGTTGCAAACAACTATGATACTACCATCACAATCAAGGAAATAGACATTCATCAGCTCCTCCCAAACTGCATCCTTTTAGCTTTGTTTTGTACTAGGGATACTTAACATGATATTTAACTTCATTAATTTTGATATAAGCATACTATATTAACTAAAGGACTACATTGCATAGATCTCTACAGCTTATGGAAAGTGTAACTATAACTTAACACAGAGAGAATAACCCTTCCAGCCCTGTCGTAAGCTTCTAGTAAGCATTATTACAGACTTCTCACATAAGCATCATCACGTGGTGCTTGTAATCATGCAGTGTTTGTCCTCCTGTGGCTGCTTTATTTCACTTAGCATAATGGTCTCCAGATTAATCCACACGGAAGTAAATGCCCGGATTTCTCCGTTTTAAAAACTCCCATTTTAAATAACATTTCCTTTATTCGTTTATTGTTAGGAGTTATTTCCATACCTTAGCTACTGTTAATAACATAAGGAATACTAGACTATGGATAAGCCCTGAGCTCCCGTTTTCAATTCTTTTGAATATGTACTCAAATGTAGGACTGCTGGAGCACTGTGGTGATTTGAATTAAAAATTGTCAGCAATTCCTACATTGTTTTCCATGGCTGCTGCACACCAACAGATTCCAACATCATCTGCTTCATGGCATGAATTAGGAAGAGTTCTATTGTCCTCTATATTCTGAGTTTGGTTTATTTGTCCTTTAAACATTTGATAGGATTTACCATTAAATATATAATGAATATATAAAAATATAGCTTTAATTGTTGAATGATATTTAATTATACAGTTAATGTATTTGACAGATGTCAAACTTCAGATGTCCTAGTTTTTCTGTCCATTTTCATCAATTGTACCTTTCAATGAATCTTTTCATTTATCTACACTGTAGAAATCCCTGGCATAATATTCAGCAGAATATTCTCTTATTCTTCCAATGGCTTTAAGAGCTGTAGTAAGACCTATTACATTGTCTCCAACACTGGATATTTCTGTGAACGTGTCTTTTCTCCCTTTTAATCTTTGTAAGTCTAGCTATAAGCTCAGCAATTTTATTGCTCTGTGAACTGATACCTGCTTTGTATTTTGCCTGTATTGCTTATTCTCCATTCACTCGGTTTTACTTTTCTACAATTCTCTTATTTGCCTGGAGGGATCTGCACTTGTTCATTAGTTTCTAAAGGAGAAGTTGGTTGATTTTAGGTTTTCTTTTTGAAGTTGTTTCTATCCTCCCGCATCTCATAAATTTTGCATATGTTGTATTTTCATTATTATTTATCTAAAATATCTCCTAACTTCTTTTATGATTTTTGACTCATTATCTTTTTACATGTATATTAAAAACTAGGCATGGCAGCTCATGACCATAATCCCAGCACTCGCAAGACTAAGGCAAGAGGCTCATCATAAATTCAAGGCCAGCTTTGGCTACATAATAAATTCTAGGCTGGCTTGAATTACACTGTGAGACCGTCTCAAAACAGCAATAACAACAACAAATATACTGTATAATAGCCTAATATTTGAGCAATTAAAGATATTTTTGATACTTCCAATTTAATTTCATTTTGGTCAAAGAACATACATTATATGAGCTCCTTGTTAGATGTGCTGAAATATTATTTTATGTTTCATACTAAGTGTAACATGAATTTAAGAAAATATATTCTAGTAGTGTTGTGTCCAATGTTTTATATATGTCAATTAGATTCAGTTGTGTTATCTGCCTTTCATCTCCTCAATGAAGCTTTATCCATTACATCTAGTTCTACCAAGCACCAAGTTAAGATAGCTAGAATATCCAATTTTGATGACAGTTTTGTCTGTTTATCTTATCAGAATATGCTTGTTTTCCATGTTTGACTTTCTATTAGGGGCATATTTCTGGTCATTGTCTTCTTGATGAATTGATCAGTTATCATAATAAAATGGCCAACCTCATTCCTGGTAATACCACTCCTACTAAAGACTACTTCATCTCATATTAATATGGGCATTCTGGTTTCTTCATGGTTACTGTTAACATTAACTTTCCATATTCTTGCTTTCAGTGCATATTTATTCTTAAAGTTAGTTCTTATCCATACTATATTATTAGGTCTTGCAGTTTTGCAACCTTTAAGTGCAGTAGCTACATTACTTATGTTTAACTTACTGGTATGGTTCCATTTAAGTTTACCATATCTGTATTTGTGTGTGCATGCATGTGTATGTGTGTGTATGTGTTATGTGCATATATATGTGAGAAGTGTTGGGCACTTGCATATCTGATGGCTAGAGGTTGAAACTATGTGTCACCAAATCTGGAGCTCACCATTTTGGTTAGACTGACTGACCAGTCAGCCCCAGGACCTACGTGTCTCTGCTCCTATCAGGCATTATTCTCCTTCTAAAGGATGCCATTAATGTTTTTACAGTTGAGGTGTGCTAGTACCTACACTTTCCATTTACATCTCAAAACACCTCATTTCACCCTCATTTCTTTTTTGCCTTAATTTTTAAGATACTTTCATTACCTACGGATTTTGCAGTCGGAAGTATTATTTTGTTTTATATTCTATTTGTTTCCTCACTTTAAGTCCTTTAAGGGTGCCAATGTGTCATCTTCATCAATGTCTTTGATGAGAAGTAAATGGCTCTCCCTGCACTTAATGTTGTTTTCTCCAGCAGCATTTAAAATGCAAACACTGCTTTTAACAAGTTGATTATAATTGTTCTAATCTTGTTTTCTTTGTAGTTTTTCTGTTGCTGGTTGCTAAATTTCTCACATCTATGGAGAGAGGTCTCCAAAGTTTTCAACATATTTGAAATTTTATAGTTATTACTTCACTATTTAATTGTGCTTCTTCTTCTCTTTCCTCGACTCTGGTTACATGGCATAGAAATCTGCTTGATACTGCACTTCACTGTTCTTTAAATCTCCCCCCAAACTGGGCTATTATGTCTGAAATTGGACAATTTGCACTCACATATTGAAATTCATTAATCCTTTTTTCTGTAACGTTTAATTTGCTATTTATCTCATCAAGTAAATTTTCATTTCATATCGTACACTTTTCCCCTCCTTTTGATTCTCTACAGTCTTTTATTTCTTTGTTATAATTATGCTTTTCTTTTAATCCTTCAAGGTATTTCCAGAGTTGCTTTAAAGTCCTTTGTTAATTAACTGCCATCATTTCTGGTTCTCTTTCTATTGACTAACTTTCTACTACTTGCAGCTCATATTTCAATGCTTCTCAGAAGATCTAATAATCTGGGGAGGGTACTGAACCTTTTAATAATTATATTTTTGAGTATCTGTATTTTGCCTTAGTCCCATGGACAAACAGTTAAATTATATTAGAGAGTCATTTTTCAAGGTGTGGTTTTGTTTTGTTCATCTGGGATCAGAGTAGCCTTACTCTAGGGTTAAGTCTGCTAACATGCTAAGATCACTCTTGAGTCTCTACTGTATGTACCTGGTATTAGATAGTTTCTTATAACTCCTGGTGTAGGATCTCAGATGTCCTTTATGACACATGCTCAGATTTACATTTCTGCAGAATTTTGGAGTTATTTCTGTGAGTGGCTCCCCATCTCTAATAATCTTTTCCACCAATCCCTGCTATCTACTCCTCCCTGTCTCTTCAATTCAGCAAGACCTCAAGCTCATTGACCTTGAAAGTCCCATTTTGCAGACAAAAGTCAGGGTGACTTCAACACTCATTCCACTCATTCATTCCCCTTTTTTCAAAGATTGCAGCCTCTGTGTAATGTTTGAACACAAGTTTTTTTTTTCCATACATTTTGTCTGGTTTCCAGTTGTTATGGGAGATAAGACTTGAAAAATAACCAGTCATGTACCAGTTACTCTTTCATGAACAGAAGTGGAAATCTCGAAACCTTTCAACCCCGAGTCACTTTAAAGATCAAACTCTGGTAGGGTTCACATCAGAAATGTGGAAAAACTTGCCACACACAATAGAAGATTACTACCAGCAGGAAAATGGCTCAGGAAGCAGAAGGCAAAAGGGACAGATCTCTTCAGCTTTGGCAGGTGGTGAAAAATATTAAGTGACTCAACCAATTTCAGGGGCAACACGCTCCTCAGACCTAAAGGTTAGAGATGTCACTGTTAAAAATTTCACTTTGAAAACTCTAATGTCCAAAGTAATGAAAGAAAGGGAAATAAAAGCCAAAGTGCTCAGGTAGAAACTGAAGTTGACAAGTGTCAGTTAACAGTCACACTGATATTCCCTTCAGTCTCTGCTAAAAATAGACCACTTTTTATTCTCCTTCCATGAGTTAGAAAACAAAAACAATCTGAACAATCATATTTATAATACCTGACATACTTGAAGATGTTCTCAGTAATCATGAACAATGTCTGATGTATATGCTGTTTTTACTCTATTTTTTAAACAGCTATTTTAGCTGTGACTATTTAAAGTCTTACATCACAGCTACTTATGAAAGAAGCCACTAATGTGAGAAGTTTCCCTTTCCTCAAGAACCAGGCC